>CM031237.1:107667289-107732802 GCA_018340775.1 Taxus wallichiana var. yunnanensis | reverse complement strand
CACCCATCTCAGTGAGTTGGCTCGGTGAGCCAACCACCGAGTTGGGATCTTTTTGGCCTTTTCCCATGATTCCCCCTTCAACACAAACCGATCAATAGGGGCCCACCAAAATAGTAATTAAATTAATATTTTTATTTTAATATTTTATTAATAATATTTATTATTATTATTAAATATTTTATTTAAATATTATTTTAATTAATTGAGAAGATTAGGTCAACAGGCATTAATGACACATGATGGAAGCTTCTCAAAGTGGTTCAACCAATTGTAATAAATACATAATGTGCCTTTAATTTAGGAAGGGAATTTATGACTCCTTCTCTCCTCTCTCTCAACTTCTTCTATAAATGTAAGTTGGAAGCTCATTCCAAGGGGTTCCAACAAGTCAAATAGGTTGGACAGTTAGATATCTTAGGAAAGTGTGTATTTTTTCAAGAGTCCTCTCTCTTCTGCAAGTTGTCTCTTGTATGTTAAGGAACTTTCAAGCCTCCTTTTCAAGACTGTAATGGAAACCATTGCCTCTTTTGAATGTATGATGCATTGTGCACATTGTTGAAGTAATAAAAGTGTGTGTTTTGTGACTAATCTTGGTCCTTTCATCCTTCTATACTTCCTTGTGCCTTTTCTCATGCTTATAGGTACCTTATGCAAGTTCACGTTTCTATTACGGTTCTTGGAGCTTTGTGCTTATCACGTGGTGTAGTATTGCATGCGATTGATTTGTGGTGCCCGTTCACCCTTTTCAAGTTCATCCTTCTTCACTAGAAGACTGATAGATTGTAGTGTCTCGATTGAGTTTAACAAAGGGAACACATGTTTCTTAATCTATGGTATTATGTACCCTCTCTAAGTTCCAAAGAGGTGAAGTTGAATTGTGGTGCACACACCATCTTAAAATTAACCCTTCCCGATTCTCGCAACACCCTTTATTTGGTGCATCACCATCCCTAGTATAGTTTCATTTCTACAAATCACTTTCTAAAACCCATGAAATGTTAGCATAGGATTAGATAAGAATTTTATTACACTAGAGTAGAACAAAACTTAGTTTAGGAAGAGGAATCGACCTTCTCTCGGAGGTTTAGCTTGAACCCAAGTCCCATGTCAGCCTTGAGAGGTGATCCCATGTGTCCCAATCACACCAAACTTCCTATTAACATTCTCGTCCATTCGAAGGGTGCATGTGATTTGGCGACAACATATCATTGGTAGCCTTTTTGATCTTGATACCCAAGTCAAGATTGTCATCATAGTTAGGCTTGGTTCATCACTTTGATTCTCCTTTGAATGATTATCTTGTTTATATCATGTCACTACAATTTTTGTATTTATGTTTTTTTCTTGTAAACTTGACCTAAATATCTATATTGTAAGGTTACACTATATACACTTTAACAATTCCTAGGTATACTATCGCTTTAGTTTGATTTCAATTATTACCTCAATTCTAAAGAGTGTTAAGTGTTACCACTTGTGCATGTTATATCAATATCATCTTGATATCAATACCTTACTTTCTCATAAATTTTGGTTAACATATCTTGGTGAAATTGTTGTGTCACTCACAATCATAACTGAAACCTTTTGGAATATAGGTCTTGATTGAATTTGGGCTTGCTTCTAGTATACTTTGTTTGGAGGTCACATTAACTTCTTGTTATTACTTACGCCTTGTTCATTTCTTTGAACTCAACATAAGTAGGGACATTTTGTTAATCATCATATGACACCAACTACCTTTTCAAAGACAAATTTAGGAAGTACTTCATTTGATTATTTGGTTTGAAACTCAACATTGTGTGATTGATTATTGCTTGGCTCATTCATTTAAGAGCAATCATTATGTCACATTGGTTCTTTGACATTCATAACATACCTTAATTTCTTGACATTCATTTTTCACTTAGGTTTGATAAAAATCTTTGAACACATTCACATATACCTTAGTGATGCTATTACACGTCATGGATCCTATAACAAGATTACAAATCAAAAGGCATGTTTTAGAAGAAAGAAAATGCAAACTTGGGAAGCCTCAAATAAACCTGAAAGTCAAACCCATTTATTGGCCATGATCTTGGGCCTTTATTCTACATGGAGAAAGAGGCAGAAGAAATGATAGATCATAGCAGTGACGAGTTGGAATCACCACATGTGGAATTTGATTTCGACCCCACCTTGTTAGATGAATTCCTTTTTAGAAACAAGGACCAAGATTTAGCACGATTTGTGATCATCCCTTCCTTGGTTGAGGATCACTTAAAAATCAAGAGTTTGTTTTCGTTCCTCTGTCCATGTGAAAGAGTCTCAGAACTTGAGTTTAAAACTTGAGTTTATCCTTTCCTTCCATTTTTCATACACTCACATTTTATTGTCCATGTCATTTTTATCCCAAATACTTGTGGAAACGTAATTAGATGTAGCTCGAAGGATAATATTTGAGCCTAATAACATTTGTAATCTCTCTGTCCCTAAAGAAAGATTCAGTTTCGGGATCAAATGGTGATTTTCCGCATTTACAAATTTGATGGGTGTATTTTTACCCATCAGGTTTACATCTCAACATAATTGGAAATGTGGCCATTCTTGGTTAGATGCGGCTCGGCTGGGAACTTTGAAAATTCTCAGGCTCACTTCAAACTCAAAGCTTATCCACATGGAGGGATGACACTCATTTGAAAATTCAAGTTTTGGTTTGGCCTTGGAGTTGCACTGAGGAGACACGTGGAGATTTCCACTACCTTTCCCAGACTTAGACAAATTTTTCATGCAACCGGTATAGTTTTGGCAGACCAAGGACACGTAGAGGACTGGTGCTCATTCGAGGATTTGCCTCAGGGTTCCACCTTAACAATTGTGACAAGGAGAAGTGTGGAGGCTTCTACGGATCTGCTCTATACTTAAACTTTTCAAAGAAATTTTAAAAGGTTTGGGACACGTGGAGGGACCGCACATGTTTGGGGACTTTCCCTAAGTTTTATTTTAAAGAAGCACCATGAGGGCACTTGGAGGCTTGTGATCACTCCGCCCTTTTCTTGGAATTTTCAACGGCTAAAGAAAAATGTCTCGGACCCTAGACACATGTTGCCTTTCGATGAACCTTCAAGGTTTTTAATAGACTCGCAAGATTGAGACACGTGTTAAGCCCACACTTGTTTGGGCTCTTTGCTTTTGGGGACCATCTCAAAATGCACCATTGAGACATGTGGAGGCTTCCACTGGCTCCTTTTAAACCGAGAGTTTTTAAGGCCAAAAGGCATTTTCCTTGGGCCCAGGCACATGGAAGGCCCATGCTTGTTTGGTAATTTCTTCTATGCTTCTCCTTTGCGGTTGCACTAAGGAAACACGTGGACTTACTATGATATAAAGTGGAAAATGAGAAGAATCAATGGTTTCTATGTATTGCTTTTGTTTTTCTTCCTTTTTTACTCCAAGACTCTTGGAGAAGTGAATACACACTATTTTCATTGTTATTTGATGAAATTTCTTTTTGTCTCGTCTTCGTAAAGTGACATTTGATGGATTCGAACTTAATTTTTGATTCCAAATATTGTTAAGGTTGATATTTTGAAGTTGGAATTGCTCGGTGCATTTGCAAAAACTTGAATTACTGTGAGGAGATGGATGCGGGGCAGAATTATAGAGTAAAGAGAGGGAAAATGATGAAATGATGAAAGTGTAGGTGCAAAAGATGAAAAAGGTGTTTCCTCGAGAGTGAAAAGGATTACCTTTCATATCCAAATGCTATGCAGCCTACGAAAAATGATTAAAATGGAATTTATCACATGATAAAATTAGAATGATTAGAAGGATTTGCAAAAATTTATGGCATGGCATCCTAGTTATTAGACAAGGGCCCAAGAAATGTGATCAGTTCACAATTGGTCGGTGATAGCTTTGGATCTGAATTTGTTAAACGTCATTGTCTAAAACAAATTGGTAACAAGAAAATGTCCCTCGAATTTTCTTCTCTTTTGGGGAAAATTGTGTGAGAAAAATGTATAAATGCAATGAGAATACACTTTTAAAGGGTCAAGGGTTGAATTCTTAAGAGAAAATTTGAGAAATCCATCTTCTTGAGAGACCAAGCCAAGATAACCTGTTATTTTCTTCTATGTTAGATTTTCTATCGTGTCAAGTTAGTTACAGATGTATAGCCATTGACGAGCACCGAGATTTCTCTAGAAGCTTTCCCGCGATGATGAATGTAAGAAATTTTGAAATTAATTTGTGTCAATCTTGGATCAATTAGTGTCTGATTTGTTTTAGAATGACTGCAACGAGACTGAGAAATACGATGATGGTTGAAGATGTGATGCCATTGCAAAATTATCAAGTTACAAGCTCACTAGATCAAGTGATGCACGGGAATCATAGAATTAGTTTTTCGATGTTGATGTATAAGGTAGAGCTTAACGACATGTAGTCATAACAACATGCCGAGTAACTCGACTCAATTCCGAACTCTACTTGAAATGAAGGTGAAGAGAGATCGATTGATGAGCTCGGTTGGTTTTGGATGAGAGACTCAAGCTTGGAGCTCATGGTTGAAGGTATCGAAGTTGGCAAGATCACGGTTGCAGAGGCACTTGAACAAGCGGTGAACTCATGGATATTGCATGGTTGGGAATGGCTCATATTTTCCACGACTATTGGATGGTCGACTTGAGGAGGAAGAATGATGAGCTAGGCTTGATATCATTGCAAATGCATCTAAGTTCCTATCAATAGCTCAGAACAAATGTTGACATAATTCATTCGAAGTGTTCTAGCTTTCCATTACAAAGAGTTCGGGGTTGGTTTAATGGTCAAGACATCAAACTAGATAAAAGACATACTGAGCTCATGGTTGATGTAAAGCATCTCGTAAGAACATGGATGGCATTAAAATTAGGAGTTTTGAGTTCAAGCTTGGAGCTCCGTGGATTCGTCATCAGTCACGCCAATTGAGAGGTGTGAAGAGCTCGAGAGAGCCAAAAAACTAACTCAGTGGCCAATGCATGAGATGGTCACAGTCACTAAGGCGTCAATGAATTTGAATCAAACGCTCACGAATAAGTGATAAAGAAATTGATGAGCTAATCTGAGCTAAACACACATGTCGTAATAGGATATGTCAAGATCTTGCTCACCTGAGCTAAACCAAACCATGTAGTAATATGGTTCCACGATAAGCTCCCCAAGATTATTCGAGTTACGCTTAAACAAAGGGATATCAAGTAAAAATGAATAGAAAGTTCTCGTTAAACAGGATTCGAGATCAAGTTGGCCCGAGCTAGTGGGGAGTTAAGCAACGCATAAGGCTCTAACTCAAGAGGAGAATAGTTCAATAACTTACCTAACGATTCAAGGAACATTGAGGTATGATACGCGTTGAGGCCAAGTCACTTTGTGGTGAGATTACAAGAAAAGCTTGTAGAGTAGAGCCATATGAGGGAGTTTGTAGAGAGCATAGGGTAGATACAGTGGAAGACTCCATGTTGGCACAGCGAACCATAGAAATGACTCTATGTTGAACAAAATAATGAACTCAGCACTTGATGGAATACCCAAAGGAGCTTGAAGATTTGTATCGATGCATGAATCGAATGAGGAGCACGATGCAAAATGGTGGCTTGAATGCATGCATGGAGGGAGCTCAACACAATATCAGAGGAAAGAAACCCATGACTATGAGGCAATCCCAACGCACTCTTATATCTGATCTGGATGTAATCTCGTACATGAGCTCATTATGACTTTGTAAATGATAAAGGAGGTAAACTCAGTGTGAGATTTGAGGAGATAGTGAAGCAATCTCTCACCACATGATCTTAGAGGTGAGCTTGGTGCATGCTCACCATGAGTTGGGAGGAAAGCTTGATGTAATCCATTGGAGCAAGGGATCATGAAGAAAATGAATTGAGTTATTTGTGGTGAATAGCTCAAGATCAAACCCAACGTGTAAATCACTCGAATAAGACAAGTTGTAGTTATGTTGCTTGACATTGGAGATGATCGGTTTAGTGCATAAATAAATCGAGCTCGTTGGAAATGGTTGGAGCTTAGCATGACATTGAAAAATTGAGTTAGACTGTGGTGTGAAGAAGAGTTCAAGATTGAACTCACAGTATGTGCAGGTTCTACCAAGTTGATGAGGAGCTCGAACAAAGACATGAGCCATTGAGAGACATGCGAATGGGAAATTGGTCGAGCATTGTTTCCAAGGGAGGAAGGAACCTAGGCCATTAAAGGTTGAATTTGAGCATCGATGCCAAGTGAGTTTCTTGAGGTCATGTATGGCTTGAGTGAATCAATTGCGAGGAGCTCAGTAAGTAAGCCCAATGGGAAACCAAGTGCAAGGAGAGCCCAGTCGAGTGGTGGAGAGCTCGTTTTGCTAGCTCGATGCGAGGAGCCTCGGGCACGGTGGATGGTAGTAATAGGCCCATGATGCACTCAGTTGATATGGAGGGGAATGGATTATGAGCTTGGTTGGTATGATGCATGGGAAGAGACTCAGGATGAGTCATGTTGGGGCCGATTCACTTGGCATTGAGCTAGCAAGTGGAGCTCATGGAGTCGAGCCAATGGAGCAGATAACCGAGGATTTTCTCGGAGTAGGTTCGTGGGTCGATGCAATGGAAATGGACTCAGCTAATACATAGGTCAAAGGAGCTCAGACCCATCTCAGTGAGTTGGCTCGGCGAGCCAACCACCGAGTTGGGATCTTTTTGGCCTTTTCCTCATGATTCCCCCCTTCAACACAAACCGGTCAATAGGGGGCCCACCAAAAATAGTAATTAAATTAATATTTTTATTTTAATATTTTATTAATAATATTTATTATTATTATTATTAAAATATTTTATTTAAATATTATTTTAATTTGTTAAGAAGATTAGGTCAACAGGCATTAATGTCACATTATGCAAGCTTCTCAAAGTGGTTCAACTAATCGTAATAAATACATAATGTGCCTTTAATTTAGGAAGGGAATTTATGACTCTTTCTCTCTTGTCTCACTTCTTCTATAAATGTAAGATGGAAGCTCATTCCAAGGGGTTCTAATAGGTTAGATAGGATGGACAAAGTTAGACATCTTAGGAAAGTGTGTATTTTTCAAGAGTCCTCTCTCTCGCAAGTTGTCCTTGTATGTCAAGGAAATTTCAAGCCTCATTTTCAAGACCGAAACCATTGCCTCTTTTGAATGTATGATGCATTGTGCACGTTGTTGAAGTAATAAAAGTGTGTTTTTGTGACTAGTCTTGGTCCTTTCATCCTTCTATACTTCCTTGTGCCTTTTCTAATGCTTATAGGTACACTGTGCAAGTTCACGTTTCTATTACATTGGTTCTTGGAGCTTTGTGCTTATCACGTGGTGTAGTATTGCATGCAGTTGATTTGTGGTGCCTGTTCACCCTTGTCAAGTTCATCCTTCTTCACTAGAAGACTTATAGATTGTAGTGTTTGATTGAGTTTAACAAAGGGAACACATGTTTCTTAATCTATGGTATTATGTACCCTCTCTAAGTTCCAAAGAGGTGAAGTTGAATTGTGGTGCACACATCCTCTCGCAAATTAACCCTTCCGATTCTAGAAACACCCTTTATTTGGTACATCACCATCCCTAGTATAGTTTCATTTCTGCAAATCACTTTCTCTAAAACCCATGAAATGTTAGCATAGGATTAGATAAGAATTTTATTACACTAGGAGTAGAACAAAACTTAGTTTAGGAAGAGGAATCTAACCTTCTCTCGGAGGTTCAGCTTGAACCCAAGTCCCACTGCTTTAGAGGTGATCCCATGTGTCCCAATCACACCAAACTTCCTATTAACATTCTGTCCATTCGAAGGTGCAGTGATTTGGTGACAACATATCATTGGTAGCCTTTTTGATCTTGATATCCAAGTCAAGATTTTCATTGTAGTTAGGCTTGGTTCATCACTTTGATTCTCCTTTGAATGATTATCTTGTTTATATCATGTCACTACAATTTTTTTATTTATGTCTTGTTTCTTGTAAACTTGACCTAAATATCTATATTGTAGGGTTACACTATATACACTTTAATAATTCCTAGGTATACTATCACTTTAGTTTGATTTCAATTATTACCTCAATTTAAAGAGTGTTAAGTGTTACCACTTGTGCATTTTATATCAATATGATCTTGATATCAATACCTTACTTTATCATAAATTTTGGTTAACATATCTTGGTGAAATTGTTGTGTCACTCACAATCGTAACTGACACCTTTTGGAATATAGGTCTTGATTGAATTTGGGCTTGCTTCTAGTATACTTTGTTTGGAGGTTGCATTAACTTCTTGTTATTACTTATGCCTTGTTCATTTATTTGAACTCGACATAAGTAGGGACATTTTTTTAATCATCATATGACACCAACTACCTTTTCAAAGACAAATTTAGGAAGTACTTCATTTGATTATTTGGTTTGAAACTCAACATTGTGTGATTGATTCTTGCTTGGCTCATTCATTTAAGAGCAATTATTGTGTCACGTTGGTTCTTTGACATTCATAACATACCTTAATTTCTTGACATTCATTTTTTCACATATGTTTCATAAAAATATTTGAACACATTCACATATACCTTAGTGACACTATTACACATCATGGATCTTAAAACAAGATTACGAATCAAAAGGCATGTTTTAGAAGAAAGAAAAATGCAAACTTGGGAAGCCTCAAATAAACAAGGGTCAAACCCATTTATTGGCCCTGATCTTGGGCCTTTATTCTACATGGAGAAAGAGGCGAAGAAATGATATATCATAGTAGTGACGAGTTGGAATCACCACATGTGGAATTTGATTTCGACCCCACCTTGTTAGATGAATTCCTTTTTAGAAACAAGGATTGGGTACTAGCACGATTTGTGGAGTTAGGAGCCAGAATGCCTATCGAACAAGAGATAATCCCACCTACAAATAATGTTAATGAAGAGGAGCAACCTCTTATTAACATGGATGATATCTTAACACATGAACATGCTTCTACCTCTAACGTGGGAAACGATAATGTAGTGGGATATAGAATACCTTTCCTTAAAGTACCACATAAAGTTAGAATAGAACAAAAAATGTTGAACAACCTCTCGCAACATGAAGAAGAAGAGGAACCTCTTGAATAAGAAGTCACTACTCAACAAAAAAATTGAAACATTAGTCAAAAATTAAATTTATTAACATATCTTCTACAAAAAGAAACAAACAAGAATATACAAAAGACAAAACCTAAGGTTAAAATTAGTGAACTTCAAATGGACAATCAAGGAGGAGACAATACAGAACACAATCGTATATATATCCCTGCTTCTCCTACCAAAGAACAATTACTTGTGTAATAATTACAATCTATGAAAGTGAAAATTACAAGCCTCTAAGAGAGTACTATGGGAAATAGCAGAAAATATCAATACAAAGAGCTATGTCCCCATCCATTTGATAAAACTATGATGCTTCAACCCTTCCCTAAAAATTTTGACATGCCAAAATTTGACAAATATAGAGGGAAAGGTGACCCACGAGACCATGTAAAATATTTTTACATGGCATGCCAAGAAGTGGCCTATAGTGAAAATTACCTCATACGACTCTTTCCAAAGAGTCTAGGGGCCAAGCCTTGGAATGGTTCACTCGCTTACCTCATGGGTCTATTTTCACATGGCCTAAACTAGAAGAAAGTTTTTACGATGCTTCTCATACAACATAGAAATCAACATAGCCATTACGGACTTGTGTGGCACTAAGCAATGTCCCAATGCAATGTTTTCTAGATTCCGCAAATATTGAGCAGATACCCATCACTTCTCTTATACATTCCTTGAAAAATAATTTGGTGAGTATATTTGTGCCCAATCTCAACCAGACATCACTTTTCATCTGCAAATGCATTATTTTCGCACCTTGAAGAGGTTATTGAAAAGGGCATCCAAATAGAGAAATCCCTTATTTCCAAAAAGAACCAAAATGGAAAACCTATGAAAAAGATGAAAATATTCAACAAAAATAAGAATGTGGTGGGAGATGGTATCAAAAATTCCAAACACGTACAAATGGTTCAAACTAGTCAACCTTTTGAACTAAACAAAGGACCTATTCAAACACCACCTAAACGTAGAATGTTCACTCCTCTCAATGAGCCTTTGTCATCCATATTGAAGAAAATGGATGCGAATCACATCGTGAATTATTCCATGAAACAAACCTTGATAACAATGCTCCAAAACCAACATGGTACAAGGATCATGACTATTGTGAATTACAACGTGTCAAGGGACACACAACAAAAAAAATGTCTATGACTTCGTCACTAGATCCAAGATCTCATCGACAATGGGGAGATAGAAGTGGACACCCTGAAGAAAACTCAGACTCAAACGAAAAGATGGGAATATTCAAAGAACCATTCCCTAAACATGGTAAGTCGGATGAGAAAAACCAAATTGAGGAGAGTCATCCCAGAGTTACAAAGTGGTGAATTATCTATATACCAAGAAGGGAAATAACCATTATGATTCACTCATTGGAAGTATTCGATATCCTAGTGACCATGTGAACACCATTTGGATCAAGGGAAAGGATTACGTGATGGTAACAAGGTGTGCTTGCCTCATGATTCTTGAACCCTCTCCGCTATCCTTACAAGATGATAGGTACAAATTCTTTGAACAACTTGAGAGTACATATGTCATGATTTCAATCTTGGATCTTCTCAAAATATCGGATGCACATAAGGACATCTGGTACAAAAATCTTCAAGGGTCAGGAGTGCCACTAGAAGTAGACCCTTCACATCTTCAAGTTGTGGTGGCCAACATTATACCAACTGAGTACATCTCTTTTAATCATAGGGAGATCCCTATTGAATATCCAACACATAATCTCCCCTTATATATTGAGGTATTCGTTACCCACTGAAAGATAAAATGGGTGCTTGTGGACAACGGATCAGGGCTGAATATATACACATTGAAATTAATTAAGAAACTGGGACATACAGAAGAAGATCTAGAGTCCCACATCATTACCATAATTTCTTATGACAACGCGGAGTGGGAATCAATGGCACAATCACATTACCCATGGAAGTAGGACCCACTTGTAATCTGACGAAGTTTCATGTATTAGACTTGGAACTTCCATACAATATGCTTCTTGTCCGACCATGGATTCATTACATGCACGCAGCTGTTGTAGCCTAGAATTGTTAGTAACACCTAGTCACACTGGCACATCACTCAACCTAGGCCGAGCGCCACTGAAGCATGCAAAGGTACCATGTCCCTCTTAATAGTTACAGTAGCAAAATCGTGGTATGATAAAATAGTAAACATATATTTTAAGAACTAATCCATCCATTCACCATTTATATCCAACCAAATCTATATACGCTAAAGGTAAATCATCATAAAAGTAATAACATGCATTGATAAAACACATCACACACTTGATTCAGTCAATTTCCTTTATCTATTCATTGAACCAACAATACAACTTCATACAATACCAGGCATGCGCGCATGGATCTATTACAATCATCCAGTCACATGTGGTTCCATCCATTCTCTATGTATGTCTCTCTATATCTATCTATATCTCTATGTAGTTCATTACACATATATATAGGGTGGGGAACTAACCCTTCACCACTTAACTCTACCAGAAAATAGGTCGCATGCTAATAACAACCATGCACCTTTTTACAATTATAGCCATACATGTAAGTATGCTATCTATAGATTGCGATAGTTAACTGAAGTGATGGATCTATGCTTAACTTGTGTCCATGCAAGAGTGAGTTGACATGCCCTTCCAAAATCCCCATGAAGAGTGGCATGCAAATCTCGAGCATCGCTTAGTGTACTTCGCACACCAATCTTCTAAGAATAGACCTGATATCCAAAATCGACTAAGTCCTTGAGAGTCTTACCCTACATCTCTGCGCGTGATGCCTTCCTATTACTTCGTGCTTTTGCTCCTGTGCCATTCTTCGCACATTACCAGAATCTAAGTACAAGTTCATCCAAGTGTTTTCTCTGATCAACATTACCCCACACTAATCTCATTGTTGCCCGAAAATGGTGATGCTCAAAACTTATACATAAAATGGATAAATAAAGAATAAAGAATGTTGAATAAGAATTGAAGAAGATATACACAGCTAACAAAATTGTTTAGGCCTCAGGCCCCTCCATCTCATCCTGAAGCATTAACTCTGGATATTCTTCTTTGATATTTGCTTCTAGGTTCTCCCATCGTTGTTAGTGCTGCTCCTACTATTTCCGGCACGTCTGCAACTCTTCCATGGAGAGTTTTCCTTGCTCATTTTGTATTACAAGCATTACGCTTGACATAGAGGTTTTCACCCCTTCCAAGTACATCCATCCTCTGAGCAATGAGCTTTCCTAGCTCCTCCAACCTCTCCTTATGTGGTGCCTGCACCGCAGCTAGTGCCTCACGCTTCTGTTTTACCAGGACTAGGCATTCAGCGCAGCCTAAGGAAGCATCCTTCATCACTTTGTGGACCTCATTTTCTTCCTCCAAGGTTTTCACCATGATCAGCGCTTCTAGGCTGTGCATATGGTTAGCGCATGATCAGCCTTCTTCAATTCATCACGGGTGGCTTGTAGTAGACCTTCATAAGTAGCAATTTTCCTAGCTACTGCAACCTGTGCCTTTTCTGTCTTCTCCCGAGTCCTTGGGATGTGGGGAGATGCACACCTTTTCATCTTCCAACACTAATGTTATCATTATTTTCACATAGTGCATTGCAGAAGGAAATTCTTTTGGTACCGGATTCCAGATTTGGGCGTACCTTTAGAACATCATCTCCAATTTCCTCTGCCATACTAACAAAAGTGTCATACTTTCTTTTGATCAAGTCCTTTTCCTAGACTAAATGAGTTATCTCCACATCCTTGGCCTTTAATCTTTCTGTGAGTTCCTTGATGGTAGCAGATTTAGCTATGTTTTTTTTGTGCTACTTCAAAGGATACTTTTACTAGAGCATTTCTCACTGTTCATCGACATCATTGTTAGTTTGATTGTCATGTGGCGTGTTTAGTGCCTTCTTCAACCACCGCGACACACACTATTCTTCATCGACATCAAAGTTGGGCTCGTCCATGTGTGTGTGCATAGACCATGAGAGATGCTTCCTTGTGTGTGGAGTCACTTTGTCCTTGTCCATGAGCACCCATCCAAATAAATCCTTACATTCGATGGTACTCTAGGCCCGAGCATGAATGATCAGCTTTGGGTCTTCTACATACCTCATGGCATGTGCCTTGGCGTCCTCCCCTACTCGGCGGGATCAGGGTCCTCTTGGGATGGCTGCATCAAGGTTGGAAATACGAGATGTATCCCCACCCTTTTCTGTGTAGTCTCACGATTGACCCCCTTCTTCTCCTTCGATCTTGTCCTCCTTGTCTGTGTAGTTGGAGATGAAGGCGCCTTCTCCTCAAATTCCTTTGTTTCCTCACTCATCACTGTTCCTCCTTGTGCCCTTGTGTGCTTAAACACCTTCTTAAATCTGTTCTCCATTTCACAAAATTTTTGTTCCGTTCTTGTGGGTTCCTCCTTTGCCCTTGTGTGCTTAAACACCTTCTGCATGCGCCCTGCTCCTCCCTCGTAGTGTTTTGCACAAAATTTTTGTTCGAGAATAGAGTTATTTCTATCTTTTCTTTCTCTTGAGAAAGCAGAGATAAGGGTTAGGGCTAGGAGTTATACTGTTGATTGTTGGGAAGGTGTGTGCATACCGTAGAGAGATCGACCGATTATGAAGAGCTCCTTTTTGTTTGGGAAGGACTACCTGTAAATAAGAATGCAAGACCACCAGATTTTTGTTAAACAATAAGTGAGGGAACTGCCTTGGGCCCAGGAAATATTAGACTTCCTTTTGAAGGTGGTCAATTCCCTTTTAATACAAATTAATGCAAATGATAATAAAGAAGCTATTGCAAAATCATGATTTAGGTACCTCGTTACTAAAAGTAATAGAGACTAAACTACTAATAATAAAATGTCATGTTGTTTGTTTGGTCACTGGTTATTGATACGTTCAGATCAAGTTACAGGGGTAGACAAGGCTGGATATGGGATTGTTTGGAGGTAAATAGGTGAAAGGTTGGTTTTTGGTATAAGTCACAGTGACCGATGTTGGTCACTAGATAACCGACCATGGTTATAAAACCGGTACCGGTAGGGGATAACTGATATCGGTAGGGGCAGTGGTTTAGGGTTTTTAAATGGAGGTTGGTTGTAAGGTGGTTATGGGGTTCAGAAGGTTGGTAGATGGTTGAGGGGAGTAGTAGGGTGATAGAGAAGACTCAGAGAGTGAGAAAGTTGTCTTTGGGGAAATATAGAGATGGATGAATGAAGGTTAGGTGTAGGGTGCTGCCGGGTGGTAGATCCAGGAGTGAGCTTATAATCACTATGAATCAAAAGTTCACAAAGTAGTGTCTAGAAGCATACAAGGTAATAAAAGAGACTACTTACTAGTTTCTGATGCGGATGTAGGTCCAAGGAATGCAGTGGCGAAGGAAAGGCTCAGTTGGGATGATCTAGAAATTGGAAGTGAGTTGATGAAGCTATCCTCCAACTCTCCCAATGTTTGGATGAGTGTGACAGCGATCTAGTTGCTTAGTTACATGGTCTTGGGCTCAATACTCCTCTCTGCAAAATGAATTTTGGATGCTTGCCAATGAATTCAGATCCCTTTGTTTTGGTTGGGGGAGGTCATTTACGAGGAACGATGGTGGTTATCTAAGACGGCACGGTCGTGTAGGGACCGATGTCGGTTAGGTCAAAGTTGGCTATTTTTAGTAAAATAGCCAACTTTCCCTCCTTTTCTCCCGAGGGGTCAGTTGTGGGCTTGGTCAAGTCATTATTAGGTTCATTTTGGTGCGGGTGAGGGTGATGAGTCATGGGTGTGGGTGCGGACCAAGTTATAGGTCGTAATTAGGTTATTTTTAGGGTTAGTGCTAAGTCATGGTGAGGTGGCGAGGTGAGGTGGCAGGGTTGGAGATGTGGATTTATTAATTATAAGGTAATTAATAAATAATTAAGTGTGTAAGGTTTAGGTGGTGAGGTAGGGTTAGGTTGCTTTGGAGACGAGATGCGTGGCACAGGGCATCGTAAGACCCAAATTTGGTGTCTACATTTGCCCTTTGTTGTCATGTAGCTTGTCTTGTAAAGCTACATTGACAATAAAAGAAGTGGTTGCCTTAGTTAAGGGTATAGGTAATGCCCCTCAAATCTATCACAGATTGAGGCGACGTGAAATCAGGGATAGGGTTGATAAAGGGTGAATGATGATGAGATGATGGTAAGATGGTGGAGTAAGTTCAAGGAAGCATACACACGTTGAAATGTAGTAGTGCGACTAGGGCACACGATTTGAAGAGCAAACAAGCAATTCATAGGAAAAGGTTGATAGTTTAGCCAAACAAGGTTGATATAATCCTAGTATTCAAGGCATAGGAAGTAGCTCCGGGGATATAGCGGGAAGGTCTTGGGACCGTTTAGGCATGTTCGGTGATACTAAATGGTTGGTTGGGTTGAGATAAACTTAACGGTCTCGGTCTAGGCAAAGCTGGTGCTGATCAATTCAAGTATCCTAGTCATGCTAAAACACGAACATGTGAGCTCGATTGAACAAACAGCTACATGATGGGTGGATAGAATCATAATTTGCGGGCCTCGGTCGAGGTACTTAATTGGTGTGGTGGTCTTGGGATTGGTTGGGCGATTGGGATTGATTGGTTGCGGCCTTGGGTCGGGCCGATTGGTTGGTTGCGGCCTTGGGTCGGGCCGATTGATTGGTTGTGGCCTTGGGTCGGGCCGATTGATTGGTTGCGGCCTTGGGTCGGGCTGATTGGTTGGTTGTGGCCTTAGGTCGAGGCTGATTGGTTGGTTGTGGCCTTGGGTCGGGCCGATTGGTTGGTTACGGCCTTTGGTCGGGCTGATTGGTTGGTTGCGGCCTTGGGTCGCCGTTGATTGGTTGGTTGCGGCCTTGGGTCAGGTCGATTGGGTGGTTGCGCCTTGGGTTGGGCCGATTGGTTGGTTGCGGCCTTGGGTCGGGCCGATTGGTTGGTTGTGGCCTTAGGTTAGGCCGATTGGTTGGTTGTGGCCTTGGGTCGGGCTGATTGGTTGGTTGTGGCCTTAGGTCGGGCCGATTGGTGAGTTGCGGCCTTAGGTCGGGCTGATGAATTCAAAATAAGGCTATTTAGCAAAGCCGAGGGTAGGTGATGTGGTGAAAAATGGAGATTGGTGGATAAGGGCTAGGAGTTAGGTTAAAATAAGTAGGTAACCGATATCGGTTAGGGGTGACCGATATCGGTTAGAAGATCGATATCGGTCTTCTAAGGCATGACCTAACCAATATCGGTTAGAGGTCAAAACCTATAAAAAGAAAAAAGCGGCATGTCATTTTCACATTGTGAATTTGAGCGCTAAAAATTTCTTGTTGAGTTTTGAATTGATTGTGTTGAGTGTTTGGGCTGAGTTGGCACTAGTTGAGTGGGTGAGTGAGTTATTGGTAGGCCCCAGAGATCGGGAGGCAGAGCTTGATTGGTTGAGGACCTGCTGAGGAGATTTGGAGCTATGGCACAGGATGGAGGAGTAGGAGGTGTTGGACCACCACCACCTATCCCACCACGATGACGTGTAGTCGTACCGGTAGGCTCGAGAACCCCTATTTCTGTCAATTTTATGAATTTAGCTAGGATTTGGGTATTGGGGTAGGAATCCAAAATTTGATAAAATAATGAATAAATGAAGGTAAATAGTAAAATGGATTGGGTAGATATGTTAGGTAGGAAAAAATGTCAGGGTGGGTAAGGTTTTAGGCAATTGTACTGGGTAAATTGGGAGAAATAGGGGAAAAAGGGGGTTTGGGGGCCATTTTGGTTCAGCCCCTAAACCCCACAGTGACTGATGTCGGTCACTAGTCGACCGACATCGATCACAGTTTTCAGGTGTAGATTAGTAGGTGTAGAGACCAGCATCGGTCATGTGTCGACCGACGTCGGTTCATAAAATTTTAGACATAAGGTGTGGTGGGGGACCGATGGCGGTCGAGGGTGACCGATAGCGGTCACCATGGGTAGGAGGTAGGGTTGTAAAATTACTTTTTGGGTGTTGTTTTAGGCGGGTAGGATAGATTATAGGGTTGAGGGGGGAGAAGGTAGATTTGCGGGGTGAGGTGGGTGAATTGCTAGTGGGGATTAGGTGGGATAAGTTGATTGGGGTAGGATAGGTTATTGGGGTGGGGGTAATTGGGTGGTTGGGGTCGGTTCGGGTAGGATAGGTTATGGGTTGTGTATGGATTGGGATGAGTTGGGTTGTGTATGGGTGGGTGAGTAAGTATAGAGGGTTAGGTTGGTTGTGTTGTTAAGGGTATGCAGCGGAGTGGGTTGTTTTGCAGGCACGCGCGCACGATTGACCATGCGAGATCGGATTCTACCCCTATTGGAGCGGATGCGGCCACATGTGACCGCAGAGTAGTGGGCAGTTATGTGGGAGGTTGGACTCGGTGGAGTCCAGAGGTATAGGGATGTGGATAGGGACCATAGCCTGATGGTTTCCCTCATCGAGAGATGGGATCCGCAACCAATGCCTTCCATCTCCCTACTGGAGAGATGATAGTCACCCTAGAGGATGTGTATCGCATCCTAAGACTGCCGATCATAGGTGAGGAGGTGTTCCAGGTGGATGCCGAGACAACGATGGATAGCATCCTGCGGTATTTGGGGATGTAACCCCATTGGTTATGTATCATAGTGCGAGCATTGGCTATGGCAAGATGTATCGCACTCATCGATGGGAGACATGGCTTGCTATGTTGATGATGGTCGGTATCACCTGCTTCGCCCTCCCTGACTCAGAGGGAGGCTGCTTCCCATGGGCTCTGATGGGAGTTTTACAGGAGATGGTGGAGGAGCACACCTGCTACGCATGGGCACCAGTGTATCTAGTGCAGCTATACAAAGAGCTCTGGGGCTATCGCCGTATGAGGTGATTCGGTATATGTTCAACATTCTTGTTACACTATTGGGCATACAAGCACATCGTGTGTATATGACCAGTAGGGTTGCCCAGTAGCAGGGCCATGGCGAGTCTATAGTTATGGGTTTTAGAGGTGGTTGGGGGTCGTGGGCCAGCCACGAGCAGTGGTCGTAGGGCGGGATGTTTCCTTTTATAGGCATATGTTAGAGGGCCTGACTACATTAGATATTATATGGAGGCCATACAAAGGCCATCAGCCTTGTGGAGGAGCCCGAGCACAGCTGCAATGGATCCAGTACATCTTCTGGATAGCTGGACGAAACTCGGGGAGTATGAGTGGATTCCCCTAGAGAGGGTACGACGATAGCTAGGATTATGGCAGGATGTGTCACCTCCCCTCCCACAATATCGAGAGGGAGGATGTAGAGGCACCACTGCCTCTACCGCAGCCATTTGACCCATCTGCAGGTAGCAGAGACCGCGAGATGACATGTGGATGATCTTTGGGGTTACTGAGCTCATTTTTGGTTTGGTGGGCAGGGCAGAGGGTGGCCGTGAGAGCACAGCCAACATAGCCAGATTTAGCGGCTATTACAGCAGAGAGGGACCATCTCCTAGGTCAAGTGTAGTCTTATAGGGGAAGCTTGCTGCGCATTGCACATGATTGGGGTGTTATAGGGCGATTAACTTGAGGCATAGGCATAGGCACATGTGCGGCCTCAGTCCCTGTTTAGGCTCGATGGTAGCTCCACCGCCACCACAGGTACCAGCTCAGGTTCAGGGCATACAGGCAGGGCAGGGCCCACTTCTATTAGGAGCCGGGGACCAGCCCCACCAGCCATGGTTGCACGGGCCCATTACATGGAGGCTAGAGCAGAGGCCTGTTACTATTAGGACTTACTAGATGGTACCGGTGTAGATTATTAGCCATATGCGGCTCATAGAGCCGAGACTTCCTGGAGTCACAGTCACACAGTGGCTATAGCCACAACCGGTGGGTTGGTTACAGGTAGGAGGTGAGACCCGGCACAGGGGCCAGCTGAGGGACGGGCCAAGGGAGGGGGAGAGAGCTGAGTGCCCAGGAGCAGAGACATTTTTGGTCGAGTTGGATAGATGATTTTTGATAGAGACACCGGTCTACAAACCGAGTGTGCATATAGGGGCCTGTGTGCCCACATAGGATTTATGTATTCATTTTTGTTGTATATACCGGCCTATGAGCCGAGTACATTTTGTATAGTTGAAATCGGCTGTGAGCCGAGTATATTTTTGACATAAGAGACTCGCTTGTGAGCCGAGTCGTGATTTTGCAGAGACAACGACACTGTATGCCAACTTTGTATTTTGGATTACTGAGAGGCCCCATGCGAGGGAAATTTGTATATTTTGACATTGATATGATGAGTTTGATCCACATGGTGTGTATAATTTTTGATTTGATGTATATATTATAATGTTTCATTTGTTTTGTCAATGGTATTGGAATTTGATGTATATAGATGATGTTGATGATGTTTTGATGATATGCATATATTTTGAAATGTTCATGTTTATTATGATGATGGATGTTGATAGTGATGTCGTTATGCAGGGAAAAGAGGCGGGATCCGCCAAAAATTACAAAAACAAAGAAAAGGCCTAGGTATAAGCAAAAGGAGACTAAGGTGACCGATACGGTTAGGTAACCAATATCCGTGATGCTAAAAATGAGCTTTTCTAAAAAAGAAAAGCTTGGGAGGCAACTTAAATTCTTATTTTTAGAGTCATGCAACATGTTAAATATGAGGATGCGAGGTTGTTGACATCCATACAAAGCTAGTTGCATGGGAGAATTGAGTGATAAGGAGGAAAGAGATGCAGTAAAGTGATCGTGGTCTTGGATTAAGAAGGCGTAAAGACAAGTTATAGTGAAGAGGGTGGTGAACATGGTTAAACAAGAAGAAGCATCCAGCGGGTAGAGAGGAGAGGGAAGACAGGTTCCACCTCAAGCTGCTGCATCCCAAGAGGTATAATTTTTGGTTGGAATTAGATTTTGCATGGTTATGAATAGGATGTGGTAAGGTAAGTGGGTAGAGATGAAAATAAAGGTGATAGGAAAGGGTTTGGGATGGGGTGAGTGTTATGGGGTAGGTAATCAGGTGTTTCGGATATGTTTTTAGGTATAGAGAGAGGTAAACAAGTGAATAAGTTATCATAGGTGGTGTTTTTGAGTAGGGTGGATAGAATTTTCAGTGACCGATATCGGTTTAGGCCTAACTATCGGTTAGATAACCGATATCGGTTACTATGTAAAGTTACAGATTTTGATAAAAACACTTGGGGATTTATTTGTTGTTCATTGGTTTGATGTGTGCAGGCAGAGGCAGGGTTGAGGATGAATGATAGGGTGCCAGCTTTGTTGTCACGGGTCCGAGCGGATGTAACACCAGCTGAGTGGGCATTAATAAACCATGTGGGGTTAAGCGGAATCTGCTATTATTCACGAATCACATGCAATCATGCTATGTTGCAGGCACTGATTGAGAGATGGAATCCAGAAAAGAATACCTTCCATCTGCCAACAGGGGAGATGACAGTCACGTTAGAAGATGTGTTTCAAATTTTGAGACTTCTAATTACAGGAAGACCAGTGTATCAGGTAGGGCCCAACGTGGTGCGGGCAGTGATAATGGCAATATTTGGTCCAGCCGCATGAGATCTGACACAATGAGGCTTGACATTTACTTATGGTATAATGTTTGCGGCACACCCTGAGGCAACAAGGTTGGCCGTGGTATTAATGATAGCAGTGGGGTACTATGCATTACCTAGAGCAGATGGGGGAAGATTTCCAAAATCATTGATGTGTATTATTCGTGAGATGATAGAAGGTAGCACTACTTTCGCATGGGCACCCGCATATCTGGCGGAGCTATACAGGGGTTTATGGGCATGCAGGTGAAATCACAGGACTACACTGGATTGTGCATACTTATTACATTGTTGGGCCTATGAGCACATTGTGTGTGTGTGACCAATAGGCCGACCAATCTAGGCAGGAGAGATAGGATTGCTGAGGTTGGGATTCAGGCGATGGGTCCAGACAGAGCAAGAGGCAAGAGCCGAGACCATGATAGATGACGCCGAGTATTATAGGTAGATGTTGGAGATGGTGACGATTGTGGATATCTGTTGGAGGCCTTATAGGAACAATATGGTGACGTTGAACATATCTCGAGGATTTGAGGGGTGTAGAGCGATTGAGGTGGATCGCAGGACACAGGCCAGGTGAGTACGAGAGGATTCCTCTAGATCGCGTGTGGCGACAATTTGGATTTGTTCAGGATATACCCATGGATCATAGACCATACAGGAGGATTCGACGCCGAGGCACCATTCTCACCTCCATGGCCGACACTTCCAGAAGGACCAGAAGAGATAGCATCGATCATAGGGTAATGGATGCAGGAGTGACAGAGTCTTATAGATTATGGTGGGTAGCAGAGCTGCGAGGTACACACGAGAGGGCTGATCATCCTGACATAGCTGTGATTACAACGGAGAGAGACTACTACAGGGTTTAGTTCACTAGCTACAAACACAGGTGAACAAAACCACGAGATTGTTAGAGGCTTCGCAGTCACGAGTGGAGAGACTAGAGGTAAGATTCCTCCATGCGAGAGGGCATATTCGTATGTTACAGGAGAGATTGGTGGATCAGTGGGAGGAACCAATAGCAGTGGTACCTTTGAGGATGGAGAGGCCAGGTGAGCAGCGTCGATGATCACCATCGCTACCTGGTTCAGGATGAGGCACGGGGCCTAAGTGAGTTTCATACATAGGGGTAGAAGAATAAATAAGGACTCCGACCTGCACGTCGATAATAGAGAAGATGTATTTGTTTAACATCTAAATAAAACTGAATATGTATGTTGATTTGAGTTATGATAATAATAAGAATGTTTGTGTTTTGAATGTTTGGATTGATAAAGGACAAAGGTGAGTGTTATCAATATAAATACGAAAATATTTATATTTTTAAGGAAAACAAAACACATGATAGGTTATGGTAGGGGATGGTCGAGCTAACCTTGGGAGACCCCATGTCTCCTAAGTGTTGCCTACATAGCCCATTGCACAAAGCAAGGAGGGGCCTCGGACTGATGTAGTTCTCCCTTAGGACCAGGGAGAGGTGAATTCAGGGAATTTGGTTGTGGTTAGGCAATTTGTTGGTTGGTAAAATATTGATGTTGGTAGGGTAATGTTGTTGGTGTTGGTGTGGGTATAGGGGAAGCGAGGGTTAGCTTACCCAAGCATGAAACTGTTTCTGATTAAGGTCAACATATAATCCTAGATTCAAGAAAAAGAGGCAAAAGTGTCCTATAGTTAGAAAGAGCTAAACAAACCACATATTATCATAGGATGAGCTTGAATCCCTAGGTACCTTGCATAGGTGAGAAGTCGATAGGTGAAAAGAGTTGTATAATCACAATATATCGGATATACATCATGTCCCTTGAGTTTTGTTGTTTTTGAAGAATGGTGAGGTGAGGTGGATGGTATAGCTGGGGCACTGAGAGAACTTGTTATAAGGTGATTATTCTGATGAAAGAGAACCAAACCTAAATAGACAAGTCCATGACTCAAAAGTGCTTTTGAATATTACTTTTATTTTTCTGGATATAGACTGATCGATGCGGGAAGTCTATATGGGATATGCATTTTGTTGTTCTTGAGGTCTTCACGAAGCTGATCAATGCGAGAAGCTTCTAATAGAGGCTGACTTTGTATAGCTGTCCTTCAAGGGAGCAGTCTACTTATAGTAGCAGATGTGGCTTTTGCACATAGCTATCCTTCGAGGGAGCAGTCTACTTATAGTAGCAGATGTGGCTTTGCACATAGCTTTGTCCTTCAAGGAGTAGTCTAGTTTATAGCTTAGAGGTCTAGATGTTCGTTTGGCATGAAGCATCTAGTTTTACAGGAAGTTTGACTCAAGAATATCCTAGAATTGTATAATTGAGAACTTATTATTTTGATACTTTTAAGCCATGGACCATACTAAAAAGGGGAAGGCATCTTTAAGAGGAGGTGATGATCAAACCACGTGAGTTTGATTCTACTTTGAGATGCACAAAACAAGGTGTATGAGGTGGTAAATGAGCTCAAGGGACGAGTGCAAGGTAGATAAGAAGTGATGTAATACTAAGTTCAACGGTAGAATGGTCAAAGATGCAAAGCATTAAGGGGTTCGAGCTCGGAGTTTACCATTAAGCGAAGCTAAACGATAAGTACCTGATCTATAAGTGTGAGTGATAATGTAAGGCCCAATCCAATTAGGAGCAAATTTTCCACGTTTACTCTTTTCTAGTTTGGTTACGTGTTGATTCTCTTTGAGGACAAGATCACCAATCTTAAAGGTACGCTCATGAATTCACTTATCATAAGCATGCTTGATGCACTTTTGATAAAGTTGAAGGTGGTCAAGAGCTGTAAGACGATGCTCGTCAAGAAGCTCCAATTGGGCTAACCGCTCTTGGCGGAAGTCATCATTGGTGAGAATATCCTGGAGAGATATTATGAGGGAAGGGATTTGTATTTCGAGAGGCAAGACAGCCTCGGTACCATACACCAAAGAAAATGGTGTGGCATTAGTGGAAGTATGAATGCTGGTATGATAAGCCCAAAGGGCAAAGGGGATGTGATCATGCCAGTTTTTCCTAGAATCATTAATGACTTTCATGAGAATTTTGGTTAAGGTTTTGTTAGAAGATTCAGCTTGACCATTTGCTTGTGGATAGTAGGGTGATGAGAAGTTAAGTCGATACCAAATTTGTCACAAAGGGCTCGTAATGGATTATTTTGAAATATTTTCCATTATTTGTTATCAGTGATGAGGAACACCAAACGAAAGATAATGTGATGATTAATGAACTCAACAATTTTCTCTTTTTGGTTGAAATGAGTGGAATTACCTCCACCCATTTAGTGTAATATTCGGTTTCGTGATGATCCAACGGTGACACTGCGAAGAAGGCAGTGAATCTCACCAATAAGGTCTAAACCCCATTATGAGAAAGGCCAAATATCTCGTGTGACCTGTGGCGGGTGGTGGGAGTATGTTGAAGGTTGGCATCTGTTGACACATAACACAATGCTTAACGTATTCGCAGCGGTCTTTATTAAGAGTAGGCCAATAATATCCTAGGTGAAGGATCCACTTGGCCACAAAGAAGGCCACTAAAGTGCCCACCAATAATTGCGTCATGGACTTGTTGGATGGTATGGGTGACTTCAACACTGGTTAGACATCGAAGCCACGTTTATAGAGGAGTCCCCCATGACGACATAACAAGAAAACCTTATAAGAAAAGCGTGTTTGCCATTACTAGTAAGGTCAGGTGGGAGAACAGAGGTTGTAAGGTAGTCATGAAATTGGTGATACCAGGTATCCTATGAATCAGCAGATACATTATTTACCATACAAACATCTAGGACTAAGTAAGATGGGGCAAAGAGTTGTTGGACCAAGAAAAATATGTCAGAGTTAGTTGGTGAGGTAGGAATTTGCAAGGCCAAGCAAGCCATAGTATCCACAAATTTATTAGTTGAGCATGGAACGGTTTAGATAGAATAATGAGTAAATAAGGTCAAAAGTGAATCCACGTAACGTTTGTACTTTTGAATTTCCTCATTTTTACATTGGTAGATGCCAGTAACTTGATTTAATACCAATTGAGAGTCACCAAAAATGTTAATAGACTTCACACCTAAGTGTAACGCAACATGGAGACCCAAAATAAGGGCCTCGTATTCCATGAGATTGTTAGTGCAGTGGAAAATCAAGCCTCGAATGAAAGAGGCATAGGTTCACCATCAAGAGGAATGAGAACAACACCCGCCCCTCCACCGTGCTGACATTTAGATCCATCGAAGAAGAGGGTCATCGGATAAGACGCATCACTGAGCGAAAGGGTTACGATGAGTTCATCAGGGAAAGTAAAATTGGTAAATTGTTCTCCGAGGTAAACGGGTTTCGCGAGTTGATCCACGATAGTTTGTCCTTTGACTGATTTTGGTGTACAAACTAAAGGTCGAGGTTGGCAAGGAGCACAAGCCATCGGGTGATGCGTTGGTTTAGATGAGGTTTAGCATACATATAATGTATGGGGTCAGCGTTAGTGATGACAAAAGTTTTGTGATTCGGAGGTAATGTTGGAGTTTGGTGGCCACGAATGATAGGGCTAGGCACAAATTTTACATGTGTATACCTAGTCTCATAATCCACAAGAGTACGGCTTATGTTATAAACTACCCGCTCTCAATGCTCGGAGTCACAATGTGCGAGCATGGCTCCTACAACATGGTTGGTGGTAGAAAGGTAAAGGTATAAAGGGCGATCGTCCTGAGGTGGGATAAGCATGGGTGGCTACAAGAGATAAGCTTTAAGAGCCGCAAAGGCTTGGTGGCACTCCTCACTCCATTGAAAGACAATGTCTTTTTTAAGGAGATGATGGAAAGGTTGACATCGATCTGAGAGTTGTGAGATGAAATGCCAGATAGATTGGAGTTTTCCCTGTAAACTACGCAATTGTTTTAGGTTAGTGGGTGGGGGCATTTCTAAGATAGCTTTGACTTTAGCTGGGTCAACCTCAATGCCACGCAAAGAGATGATAAAGCCAAGGATTTTTCCCAAAAGGACGCCAAAGACACATTTCTTTGGTTGAAGACGAACATAGTATTGTAACAGGCGATTGAAAATAATGGTTAAAACATCGAGATGTTCTTTGTGATGTTTGGATTATCTAATAAGATCATCGACATAATCCTTGAGGATAGTGTGCATAATGTCATGAAAAATATAATTCATAGCCGATAGGTCGCACCAACATTCTTAAGGCCAAACGACATGACATGATAGCGAGAAGGTCCCCAGGGGTAATGAAGGTGGTGATATGTTGATCGGCCGGGCTACTAAAATTTGATTGTATCCCAAGAAACCATCCATGAGAGAAAGCATCTCATGGCCCGCAGTGAGATCAACAAGTTGATCAATGCTAGGTAGGGGGAAGTTGTCCTTTGGGAAAGCGAGGTTAAGGTCCTAGAAATCTATACATATCCGAAGTCCCCCTGTTGCTTTAGTGATAGGTACGACATTAGAAATCCATTGAGGATAGTCAATAGGTAAGATGAAAGAAATAGAAAGGAGTCGTTGAAGCTCTTCTTTAACCAAGAGGGCAATGCGTGGATGCATTTTTCTCAGATTTCTGTTTAACTGGTTTGGAGTTTGGTTTCAGAGTGATGTTATGGACAACAATGTCAAGATTGATTCCTGGCATGTCGGCATAGGACCAAGAGAAAGCTTGATTATGGGCATGGAGGAAGGTAGTGAAGGTGGCTTGTTTGATGCGTCGAGAGATTGTCCGATCTTTACAATGTGAGGATCATCCTCTGTGTGGATGTTGATTTCTATAGTCAACTCATTCAACATGGTTTGGGTTTTAGATGGTAAGGTGCGTTGAATATAAGAGTCGTCCGCACCAAGGTAGGTGAGGATGGAGTCGTCATCCTAGCACTCCACAACATTAATCGAAGGTGAGTCTTCTTCGATCATGTCTGGATACAAAAGGGGGAGAGAAGATGGGTCTTCACCATCACGTTGATAAGTGAGAGGACCTAGGAAGATAGCATTCACGAAAAAAAGTTAGGAGGGATAGATTCCGGGTCTATCGACTCTGTGGGTGAAGATGGAAAAATGGACGATGATGGTTCGGAAGGGGTGACTTCGTCGTCTTCCTAGATACAATTGACACGAGGTTTCTTTAGTGTAGGTGGTTTAGAAAATCCAAGACCACTACGATCTTTGTGTTTACGTGTAGTCATGGGAATAATCGTATGTCGGCCCTATTCATAAAGACCGAAACCAAAACCTTTCCAAGCACAGTGAGTCAGGAAGGTGAGGGCAAAACAACGGTTGGTTAGATATTGAAAATCAGATTGGAAGGGAACCACACCAAGGGAAGGTTCAGGGGTGACAGAGGATGCGTCGACACCCCATACGTTAGGTTGGTGCGGTAATTAGGTGGTCCATAGGAGATCACCTCCCCACATGTGACGGTCGTAGGTAATGTAAGCTAGGAAAAATACACTACTAATGAGGAAGTAAAATATCAATAATCATACCTCCTCCTTCATAGCAAACCTCGGAATGGGCTAGGAAACTTGGATTGAGCCCCGATTTTGTGATATGTAGGTGTTTTTCTTCAAGACGGGAGCAAGACCTTCCCCGCAACAACGATCCTCTTACTTTGCACTAGATGGGAAAAAGGATTATGAGGCTATTAGGACGAGGCAAAAGGATGTTATTTGCTCAAAGGATGCAAGAAATTAGATATGGCATGAAAGCTTATTCTCGTGTGTTTAGAGGGGAGGGGTAAGGTTGTATTTTATAACTGGGGAGTGATTAACTTAGATTAATTTAAGTAATCATGGTTTGAAAATGTGGGCAAGATTAGGTGAGTGGTTTGAAAATGTGGGCAAGATTAGATGAGTGGTTTGAAAATGTGTGCAAGATTAGGTGAGTGGGGGCCACGAAGAATGGGTGAGGATTTGAATTATATTTTTAATTCATAAGTGGAGGATTTTAGGTGAGTGGGGACCACGAAGGGTGGGTGAGGATTTGAATTTAAATTTTTAATTCAATAATGGAAAAACATGGAGAATAATGACATGTGATGAGGATTAGATTATTTTTTGGATTTTGAAATGGATAATTAATCAAATTATATTTGATTAATTCGAAATGTATTTTTTGTGGGAAATGAAGAAGGGGAATTAATTGATTTAGGATATATGTGAAATTGGGGTGTCTACATTTTCCCCTCTTTGGAAGGGTACTATGAAAGTAGTGTCCTTCAAAAAGAAAGTAAACGAAGATGGGGAAGAATTCAATCTACTTTTTAAAAGGTAGAGTGAATGTTTGTTGGAGGAATAGAAAGTGGTGAGTGAAGGATGTCATAGTATCCTCCAAGACAAAAATGTCATGAGAAGATGTGATTATGGATAGATGTGGTGATGCCCCCTCGAGAGGACTGATGAGAATGAAATATATGACAGAACTCTCGAAAAGAAAGGAAATGGATTCGGTGGAGAAGAGGATGATAATGGAGTGGAAGAGACTGGAATGACCGCACGATGCAAATGGAGAAAGGATTCAATCGACCTTGAATGCTAGGTGTGAGGGTGTGTGGGAAAGAGAAAAGGGAATGGATAGGGTTGGGGGTTGATTATGAGAAGAGTAAGGGAGATAGGGAGGGGAAAAAAGGAATGAAAGAGGTAGAAATAAGAGAGAGGGATGATAGGGGAAGAAGGGAATGATGAAGGACAAACAAGGAAAAAGATGAAAATGACAGAGTAGAGGGTGAAGGGATGAAATAGAGAGAATCTCTTAAGGAAGATCGTCATACTGCTGGAGAGGTTTCATAGGGTCACCCAACCGACATGGATGATATGCAAAGAGAAAGACAAAATGATATTGGAGATAGGGGTGGAATGGTAGGGTGAAGAAGATGATCGCGATGAGAGGTGGGAGAAATATGATGGGATGGGGGAAGGCCACAGGGCAGATCAACCTTAAGTGGAAGTCTTAAGTAAGATTGCCATGTGGCTGGAATGGTTAAGTAAGATCGCCAAGCTGAGGAAGAAGAAGGATGATGTTAGAGTTGGTGGGAATAGGGTATGACAAAATGGATTGAAGGGGAACCCTCAAGTGAATTTTCCATACTACGAGAGAGCGTGTAAGTAGGATGACCGGGCATAAGGTGGATTTGGGGAAGGATGAGAAAAGAGTGAGTGAGGTATGCTTAAGTGGTATATGATATGAGATGAGGTGATAATAAGAAAGAAAGGACACAAATGAGTGTAACATGAATGGATGAAGGAATATATGCAGTGGAGGGCGGAGAGTGTGAGGGGAATCCTTAATTGGGATGCCACGTGGTGAGAGTAATGATGCGGGAATGGGAAGTAGAAGAGGTGGAGTTGGAAGATGTGTTTGGTAGTGATGGTTATTTGATGAGAGGCGGTGGTGAAGAAGCTTCTACAGCGGGAAGATCTTAGAGAGGGTAAACCTCACCGAGGATTCCATATAGAAGGGGTTATTAAGTAAGATTGTCAAGCGGGAAGAAAAAGGGTGAAAGGAAAGAATACCAATGGGTGAGAGGGGACAGGAAGTTAGTTTGGTAGTCTTAAAAGATGAAGAGAATGGGTTATAAGAAGAAGGGGGTGGATTGAAGGATGAAGGTTGGCTATTCACAGGAGGAGGTATCTTAATAGAGGAGGTGTGGTTGGATGAAGAAGATTGGCTTGGTGAAGAAGAAGATGGTGTGGTGGAAGAATAATTGTTGCTGGAAGAAGCTTGATTAGTGGAAGAAGATGATTGATTAGTGGGAGGAGGACTGGTGGAAGGTGGTTGATGAGCAGATGATAATGGATTGGAAAATGTGTTTTGGTTATGAGATGATGGTTTTGGATTACTGTTAGGGAGTGTATCAGGATCAATGCATGTTTCATTAGGGATTATACGAGGTGGAGCATATTTATCTATTGATGGACAATAGTGATCATGTCGATACCGTCCTTCAAGGAATCTACAATACTCAAAAGGTTGGGGATCTGCACGTAATGTAAATTCCTTGTCCAAATGAGGAAACTTAATGCATTGGTGGAATGTTGATGGGACGACTTTCATGGCATGAATCCATGGTCGACCGACAAGAATGTTATAGGCAACTTCTACATCTACCACATGACAGATCGTGTCTAAGGTGATGGGTCCAACTTGGAGAGGCAACGTGATTGTGCCTTCAGACTTTCTTTCACTATTATCATACCCATGAATGGTTATGATATTGTTTTGCAAATCATTTTCAGTGTAACCTAGACAACGTAAAAGTTTCATGGAACAAATATTTAATGCTGATCCGTTGTCGATTAAGACGTGCTTGATTTTACGATGAGTTACATAACCCTCGACATATAAAGAATGATTATTAGCGATATTGGGATTAAGCATGTCATCGGGACCAAAAGATAAAATAGGATTGGGGACTGTAAGATGTGCAATTAAAGCCTGAAATTGTTGTGAATTGATGTCCTCAGGGACACGAGCATTATTCAATGTTTGCATAAGGATGTGTTGTAGTGCGGGAGAAGAATTAAGTAGTTCCATGATTGAAATTTGTGCGGAGTCTTCTCTAATTGTTTGACAATATTAAATGACAGGCGTAGGTTGTGGAAAGGAATTGGCGGCAGAATTAGATGGTGGATTAGGAGGTGATCTTTGGGGATGAAGTGGCAGATTTCATATTTTTTTCTATCTAGTGGTAATTACCTGATCGATTCGATCTTTATAGTTGCCACTAAGTCTTGGTCATAATCTATGGTCGAGATGACTGAGTCAAACTCGACATTACTTGACGATTGACCCTTATCTTTTGAATTGTTATCATGATTAGGGAATGGATTTTTGAACATGTGAAGTTTTTCATTAGGTGTTTTTGTCTCAGAAGTATTTTCAACTTCTATGTCTCCACGTTCAATCAGGTCTTGGACGTAATGGCGGAGTTGCATGCATCTATCTGTGGAGTGCCCTTTTATGCGATGGTAATCACAATATTCATTGTCTTTATACCAATTTGGTTTGGGTTGTCCTTCTTCGAAGGGTCTGACAATGGGATATGTAATCATATTAGCATTTGCCAAATGACGAAAGACACTAGATAGACTTTCTCCGAGAGGAGTGAACTCTCTTCGTCGATCCCTAGAAGGAACTTCCTTTCTAGGGATAATGATGGGTTGTTTCAATTTTAATGTGTTGGTGGAATGGTTTTGGACATTTCGGACATGGTGGGAATAAGTAATGCCATCGTTGACGATATTTCGATTCCGATTAAAGAATTTAGATTTGTCCGTTCTGAGGAGTGTCTCGATAAGGTTGGTCTCTAAAGGGTGCTTTAAGTAAGCCCTTAGAAATGAGGGCTTTTCGATTTGTGTCCCCTTTCGATGACTTCTTCAAAACTATTCGAACAATGCATTTGCATGTGGAATGATAATTTGGCATTGAGATTAGGGACAAAAATGCTAACTAGTTGTCTCTCTGCGGCGGGGAAATCGGCTTGCAATTCCGTGCCATCGTTGTAAAAAAGGAAGCAAAATTTTCGTTTGACCTTTGCCTAGTGTTGCGGGGATCAAGCATGGTTATTTACGAGTCTAGGTTATAAGAAAAATGTTTGACAAATTTCTCCGATAAATCTGTAAATGTCGTGACCGACCCTTTGGGTAGATGGAAAAACCAGTCTAAAGCTTGTCCTCCTAAACTTTGGGGGAATAATCGTAAAAGGTACATGTCTCGATAGGCAACTTCCTGACATTGCATGTAAAATTCCTTGACATGTTCACGGGGTCACCTTTGCTTTTGTATTTATCAAACTTAGGGATTTCAAAGGATGGTGGAAATGGTAATCGTGATATCTCTGTATCAAATGGATAAGGACACAATTCTTCAAATTTGAATTGTTTCGATTGTTTTTACAGTCCCTGAATGGTGTCTTTCATAAGTTTCCATTCTTGTGCAAATGGAGAAGCGGGTGACGGTTTATCAAACATGTCGTGAGTATTGGAATCTAGATTGAGGTCTTTTAATCTTTCAGCTCTAATCATTGTTTCCTCAAGTTTCTTTGTTAAATCTTGGATTTTAGTGAATAATTCTTCGACTGAAGAACCATTTGGATTGTTTGGTATTTCATTGTGATAACTGGATTCACCATTGTCGATGAGTTTGTTTAAATTTTCGGTCGAAGTCGGGGGTAGTTTTGCCCCATGGCTAGGATGCGTAATGATATTCATTTTTGTTTTGTTCTATCACCTTATTGACTTGTTCTTGTTCTTCAGTGGTGAGTTCTGGTTGTGCGACTTCTTCGTCGTCATTTTCATGATTGTGACTACGAGTGAATACCATGATGACTTTGATTACTTTGGATTTATCATGAATAAGCTTGTGATGACTGATAAGGAGAGTAACTCAAACAAGTTATCTCAATATGATGATGATGTAACTCGAGACGAGTTATTAGACGATTTGTTGCACGTTGTGTAGATTTGACTTAAACAAGCTCTGGACTATTGACGGGGAGAGTAACCTGAATAAGTTAATCATGATATGGTTGTGAAAGGATTTGTGTTGGCTGTGATTTGGATAAATGCGATGGTGGACAGAATAATGAATGAACTCAAACAAGTCACCCAATATTAGTTTGATATAGCTGGAAACAAGCTATGAAGGATGTTTTGACAATTGACAATATGGGGAGTGAATGCTAGTCACTCAATATCAGTTGGATATAGCTGAAGACAAGCTATGAAAAATGTATTGTTGGATGAGGTAAGCTAATGAAATTGGTGTGATGGTTTGATCTGTGTTGTTGGATTGTTTGGATGTTTTCGCTTGGTATTGAATTGGTCGAGAACTGATTTTTTTTTGTGGAACACAACTAGGGTCTGAACTTTTACAATGAACACATTGATATCAGCCAAGTTTTATGATAAAATAATGCTAAACTATTGTGTTTTCAAATAGCAATGATCATGTGGATTCAATTGTTTTGGCTTATGAGGTAACTTATTCAGAATGATCATTGTTTCATGCAATCATACAAGTATCTTTGTCAAATGGTGGATGCGAGCTCTTATTACTCCAAGAAGATGCGTCCTCGATATACCCTAGTCCTAATATACCTAATTGCATGCGGGGGACAGAGGTGGTACGAGAACCCTTAGAGCACCTTTGGAGGAGACTCACCAATTCTTACTTACTGTTTTGGAGTGAATCACCACGTCCAGAACAGGTTTTGTGAAAAGGTGGAAGGTGATGGAGGGATGAATGTGTATGGTGTCCTTATAACTCCTCGAATATTTACGGGAGGACGATGCCCAGGGCTTTGTTGTTATAGCTATTTAGGCGTGACTCGCATGTCTTTGCATGTACGCATTACTGTAAGTGAAGAGCAGCGGCGAGGTAAATACGACCAGCGTGATGAGACTAGGTCTCAAAGTGCAATACTGAGATGCAAATGTTGTTGGTGCGTGGTAGTCAAGTCCACGTCACCGGTGTAGCTGGTGGTGATAAAATCCACTTTGTCTACGTCTTTAAAACAATATGATGAAGTGATTAAACGCAGGTTCTTTCCAATTTGAAATAAATCACTAAAGATAAAATAATTGCGCACTGGCGTTTTTTTTTGGTTTCAGCAATTGTCTTTGAATGGTGGTATTTTTGCGGGATTTTTGTTGTTTTGACAATATTCTAGTAATGCGGTTCTACAGAAAACAAATTAGTAGTTATCCTGCAAATGAAATGTTAGAAAAGTGATCGTGGTTGTTTTTGATTTGCCAGATCGCTCAAAGGCGCAGGAAAAGAGCATACACAACCAACGACCAAACAAATATTAAGAATATGACAAAGGAAAATAATTATTAAAATGACAGTTGGAAAACAAAGCTAGAGGATCCTGTAATGTTAGAACAAGAAACTAAAAAAATTGTGACCGTTTCTGATTTTCCAGATCGCTCGAAGGCGCAAGAAAAGAGCATACGTGGATACAATTGGAATAGTTTTTTTAAAATGTTAATAATTATTGCAATTAATCATGATTTCAAAATAGCGATAATGATTATTTTCACAAAAAAGAAAAATGATGAAAGAAGAGGGTGAAAACGTTACCTTGAAGTGTTGTCGTGGAAAAGTTAAATGTAAGGCAAAAAATTAAAAATAAAAATTGTTTTCTAGAGCTCGAGTGGCCTCACGTTTCTGATTTCCAAGATCACTTTTGAAGTGTGAGGAAATAGCATACGTGTGAGGATGTTACGTGAAATAAATAAATAAAATAAAAAAAAATTAAAAAAAAAAACTATAATTTTGTTGTTTTTTTGTTAAAAAGATAGGTGTTAGAAGAAATGAAACCAAAATTTTTCTGTAAGTCTAAATCTAAAAATTATTTTTTCATTGCATATATCTTTTCAATACCTTTCCGTTAAAAAAAAAAATGAAGTCATTCCGAGTTCGGGAGCAAAAGTTATGGCTTCCGGAAGATGGGCTACGAGAACGCTCTGAATGAAAATTTTAAACGTGAGAAAAACGTCCCGGGAGCTGGTTTTTTTATTTTCTGACTTCTATACTTCACCTGAGAAGCTAAAATTTTGACAGCAAGGTTAAAAAAGAAAAATAAACAGAAAGAAAGAGTTAGATCACAAAATGATTGATTAAAATAAAAGAAAATAAAAATGATTAACTTCCTACAAAGCAGTTATTTTAGCAAAAGTAAATAAATAAATGCATTTTCCGGATTGGTTGTCCCATGACAGTAAGATGATAAACTAATGGCTAGTTCATGTGTTTCTACAGATGATGAGTAAATAGCAAAATCAAAACTGGGAACTAAACACCAAGCACCGAGGAGATCAAAGACAGAATGAGCTTCAGAGTTTCATTGTTGCTATAACCTGCAGATACACCACAAGACACCACACAACAAAAACACTACCCAAAGCGTGAAGGTTAACCAAAGAAGACCATAAGGAAAAAAAAAAATAATAATGAACAATAATAAACAAAGAACAGATAAAACCACTAATTGAGAAATTAATGGTAATAGATCGAAAGTAACTGGGCGTGCCAGAATGTAAGCTAGGAAAAATACACTACTAACAAGGAAGTAAAATACCAATAATCATACCTCCTCCTTCGCGTTCCGTAGTAAACCTCGGAATGGGCTAGGAAACTTGGATTGAACCCTGATTTTGTGATATGTAGGTGCTTTTCTTCAAGACGGAGCAAGACCTTCTATGCAACAATGATCCTCTTACTTTACACTAGATGGGAAAAAGGATTATAAGGCTATTAGGATGAGGCAAAAGGATGTTATTTGCTCAAAGGATGCAAGAACTTAGATATGGCATGAAATCTTATTCTCCGTGTGTTTAGAGGGGATGGGTAAGGTTGTATTTATAGCCCGGGGGAGTGATTAACTTAGATTAATTTAAGTAATCATGGTTTGAAAATGTGGGCAAGATTAGGTGAGTGGTTTGAAAATGTGGGCAAGATTAGATGAGTGGTTTGAAAATGTGTGCAAGATTAGGTGAGTGGGGGTCATGAAGAATGGGTGAGGATTTAAATTATATTTTTAATTCATAAGTGGAGGATTTTAGGTGAGTGGGGACCAGAAGGGTGGGTGAGGATTTGAATTTAAATTTTTAATTCAATAATGGAAAAACATGGAGAATAATGACATGTGATGAGGATTAGATTATTTTTTGGATTTTGAAATGGATAATTAATCAAATTATATTTGATTAATTCGAAATGTATTTTTGTGGGAAATGAGGAAGGGGAATTAATTGATTTAGGATAGATGTGAAATTGGGGTGTCTACAGGTAGGATGCGCATATAATTGTCCATACTCTTGTGGGGTATGAAAGATGCTAACATTGTATAGGTGGTACTCCTCTGAGATAAGGTGTTGAAAAACACCTACCAAGGGATCCGAGGTTGGGATGTTATCTGCGGGGAAGGAAGAGATATTCACGTTGGTGGTTTCATTGGTCGAAGGTGTGGAGTGTAACTAAGGTGGATGGTTGAAGCATGGTTGAAATAGATGGTTGGGTTGGATCAATGGGTGCCTTGAAGTGGGACAATCACATCATTAGGGAAGTATAACATATTATAGGTTTTGAACAGGGGAGCATCGGTGTGACCGTGTATGAATTCCCCTCATACTCGAATTTTATGCATCTATGTAAGGTGGAGGAATGCATCCCATAGCTCGAGATCCAAGGCGGCCTAACAACATGTTGTATTGGAACTCTCCCTCGAGGACATAGAAGATTTGGGAAAGGTACATGGCCCTACACGAATGTTAAGGATCACAAGTGCCTAGGGTAGAAGTAAAAGCATCGTTGAATGAATGCAACATGGTGGGGTTGGCACACATGCATTTATGAGGATATTCATCTATTGGAAGGATTTGGAAGAGATGATGTTTAGGCTAGCGCCCCCATCGATCATAACATGACGTACCGGATGTCTAGACATAAGCCGAGAAAATGAAAAGAGCGGGGTCGGGATTTTCTGCACCAAAGACGACAATTTCTTCTTCGGAAAACCGGCGACGGTGGCTTGCTTTGTATAGGGACGAGAGGTGGTTGTGGAGGTTGATTGTTTGGTGAGAGAAGCGACATGGTTGGGTGTTAAGATGGAGGCGATGGGTAGGGTTTCGTTAGGTAGGACCTCTATCCCTTGGAGGATCTCAATTAGAGCTTGTCAATGAGATTCAAATGTTTGAATGAGATCATAGAGTGTAATTTTTATAGGAGATTGGTGAAGTTGTTTGATCATGGTGTAGTGGGAAACTCCATCGAAATGGGATAGGTAGGTCCATGAATAACCGCTTTAGGTGGTGGTACGATCGGGATGGCGAGAAGGAGAAAGAGAGGCCCTTTGGTGTGATCTCTTTAGCTTTTCCATTGTCTTTTTGACCTCGTGTAGCAATGCTAATCATGTTGATCTCATGAATACGAGATGAGGAAGATGGACAGGGGATAATACATTGTTCTCAAGAGGTGGGGTTGCAATGATGATAGATTTTGGCGGCGGGGACATGTGGTATAGGAGAAGAGATCGAAGCTAAGGGATTTTCCCTCTGTAAGTTGTCTTTCTTAGATTTTTATACGAGATAGGCAATCTAGTGAAAGATGGCTTTAAAAGCTTTGCATCCTTCTACATTGTGTCTGGTGTCTTTGTGGTAGGCACAAATTTGAGATTCATCATAACCTATAGGTCGAGGTTTAGATGGATCATAGGGAGTGCAGTGGGGGTAGGAAATGGTCGCATCCCTACCAACATATCAAGGATCTTGGCGTAAGATCCTTTGAGCGGGTCAAATTTAGATGAAGATGAGGCTATTGATTGAGTGAGTGAGATTATTGATTGTTTTGGTAATGGTTGGGTATGAGTGGTTCATACGGGTGGTGGTTTAGGCAAGGGATTTTGATGATTGGGTTTAACTAGGCATGGCTTCTTCTGCGTAGAAGCCATGTTTAGCTGGTTAGATGATGAGGCCACAGATGACGTGGTGGCAGGAAACAACCACGGGGAAAGAGGAGTGACAACAAACAAGTCCTTCGATGATCGAGTTTGCTTAGGGTTGGTAGGTAGGCAGGATACTTGGGGATGGTGTTGAGATGCTCATGGATTTTTGTATGGGTGCAGAAGGTGCGAGGTCATGTTAAAGAAGACGTATGAGGCATGGTGTATTAAGGCAAGGTGGAGGGTGAGGCCCCAATATAGAAGATAGGTGTGACAGCAAGGGTTGAAACCATGCTGTTGTACTGGTGTGATCGGGGGTGATGGTTTTAGGCGTATTGTGGCGAGAGGCATGATTGGACTCGATGAGATTGGAGTGCTGTCTCTAGGTGGATGGACGGATTTATTTTTGGATAAATCTAACGGTTTAGGTGGGTGCGTTAAGCTCGGTATTGGTGAAGTCCTAAGTGTAAGGGAAGGTTTGGTTAGGTTGATAGAGTGGATGAGGTATTCGGTAGAGATGAGGGGGTGAAGGTGAGGACATAGGCATTTTGAGATTTTTAAAAACTTCGGGCATATGGTAGAGGTGTACTGGATTAGTCATCTCGCATTTGAGTGGAGCATGGTGTACTCAAAGGTTCTCATAAGACTTCGTCTATCTTCTAGGGATAACAATTGTCACATGTGGATGGGAATTTTGGTATGGGAGAGAAGTGGGCTATGATTTCGATCCACTTGTGGGTGTGATACAAGGGGGGCAAATGAGTATTTGTATCAATGGGTGTTAAGAGGTCAACCGGTTCTTGGAAAGATTTAGGCGATGAAGAACTTATAGGGAGAAGGGCATGTTACAGAGGATCCGTCATGGTTAAGGAGTTTGGTGATGTAGGCTCGAGGGTTTCTCCTCAAGGATCACGGGAAGAGTGGTGATCCTTCTTCTTTTATAGCAAGAGTGGTGAAAGGAGATGTTTGGGAAATAAATAGGTTGGATAACATTTGCTCTTAGTCTTTTGGGGATGTGGTGTAAGAAGGCTCTTATACATAAGAGAACTCTGGGTAGTTGATTCCTTTATGGGTAAAGTAATAGCGGGGCTGTCCTCTTGTCACGAGGAAGGTGAAGGGGCGAGGACCCTGTGTTAGTGAAGCTCGATTCATAATTTCCTCGATGGAAGCCCTTGGTTGGGAGTTGAAAACCGCATGGATCTCATGCACACTCTTCTCCTCGGCTGAGGTTTCTTGGTTTGTGTTACTGTTAGATGAATGGTTTGGAAATGGTTTGTTGAAGATTTTAAATTTCAATTAGCAAGGGCATTAGGATTATCAAGGGTTATATCCCTGCATCAACCATTTCTTGCACTATGTTTTTCAACATCTTGCAATTTTCGTGTTTGTGTCCCTTCACGCAATGGAATTCTGAGAAGTCATTTTATTTATACCAAGAAGGTATAGCACAGGTAGAATCAAACACTGGAGTGAGGTTTAATAGGAGGCAAGGTGAGAGCTCATGCTTTAAGAAATTTGTCTAAGATCACATCATAAGTTTCTCCCAAGGGGTGTACTTGATGGGCTCGGCTTTATACCTATAGGTGGGTTTTGGTGGGTATTAGATAGTGCTTGAGATTTGTGATCCATGCAGTGTGTACGGCTCCTTTTGATTTGAAGCAGCCGATGTGTGAGAGTTGGTGTTGTTGGGTTTTTTTGTGGAGTCTTGGGTTCGGAAATTTGAGTTTTGTTGTGCGACTTCAATTTCTCCTCCTCTAAGGCTCGAATCTCTAGTTTAGAGCCATAGTAAAGGCCTCATCAAAGGTGTGGAAAGTTTGAATTTTGAGGGTGGGAGAAATGTGTTTAGCGCAGGCCCGTGTAAAGAGTTCGATGAGCTCAGCCTGAGGTAAGGCATAAGTAAGTTGGTTGATGAGGCCTGCCATCGTCCAACGAAATCTGTGATAGACTTGTCTTCAAATTTTTGGATGGCATAGAGATATGTAATGGATACTTTCTTGCAATATTGATGGAGAAGTGATCTAAGAAATATTGGGCTAACTGGTTAAAGGAGAAGATTGAGTGCTTGAGCTAAAGCACTGTACCACTCAAGGTAGGTCCTGATAAGGACATGGGGAAGGTATGGAGTAGTAAGGCATCGTCATGAGCAATTAGATAGCAAGCATGTCTAAATGATCACAAGTGTTGTTGAGGGTCCTCCTTACTACTAAAGCAAGTAAATTTCGGTAATTCCCATTGAGGAGGATATGTATGAAGCGGGACAAAAGGATGAATAGGCTCCTGAAAAACTTTCTCATATGTCAGGGTGTTATGGCTTCCTAAAGCGAAGCCTCAAGATTTTGCATCTTGTCCATCATCTGTTTGGTTAAATCATTGGTTGGGTCAGATGATGGTGCTTTCATCATAAATGGAGGAGGATTGGGCCAAGAGCTACTACTAGACAATGGTGGGGTTGAATGTTGATCAAGTAATGATGAGTTATGTGTTGCGGCCGAATAAGGGTGTCCTATATAAGATGTTAAGGCCCGGATGAGTCTCGTGGAAATGAAAAGGTGGGCGGAGCACGAGAGGGAAAGCTCGTGTGGATAGATGTTAGAGAGCGAGTTATAAAGAGGAAATCTGTGGGAGGGATGAGGTAGGGGCGGTGGATGGTAGTGATATGTGGGGAACCATATTAACCTAAAAGGAAGGCCAATTGGTGCAAAGGTATGAACCACCAAAGCCACTAAGTGGGAGGTAGGGCTAAGGATGAAGAAAGTGAGGCAGAGTTATTAGGTGGGGAAGGGGCTAAGTGAGAAGCTATACTAATAGGCATACCAGAGAGGAGCTGACCGTCAGGTGTATGGTCAGGGGTATGAGACAAATAATACTGTATGGCGCTAGGATTAGCATCCAAAAATTTGGTAAAGTCCGGATCTCCTATAGGGATCTTGGGAAAAACATTGGTGTCTATAGGATTCCCCATAGGATGCGAAGGGGTGACTCAAGAAAAGACATGGAACAAGCATGTGAAACCATCTGCGTGGCTTGTTTCCGGTGATAACAACCATGGACAAGAGGATAAAATAGGGAATTAATCAATCAAGAATAGAAATAGCAAAAAAATGTTGGAATTGGTAGGTTGCTAGTTTGTCATGAAGCGTGAAATAAAGTAGCGATATCGGTGCAGTAAGCGTCGGTCGACGGTGGCCTGGCGTCGGTTAGTGTAACCGATGTCGGTAGAAGAGGACCGGTGTCGGTCCTTTGTGAAGAAAAGAGAGAATGTAAGAGGCTGTTGGTTTGGGGATAACAAGGCTTAGTATACCCACCAAATTGTCTGCAAGTGATCACCGAGACAGGGTATAGCAAGAGAAACAAAAGCTGAAAGAAAAACAAAAACAAGCAAGATACACAAGCAAATCAAGAGACTAACCCTAGGATTAGTTTTAATCACTTTGGGTTTATGCCTTGACGCAAGATGATGTCAATCCTAAGTAAAAGACCTAAGGGAGATGTCGAGTTTGTTTTAGCTTGTAAGGCTACCTCAATCAGCCGAGGAATACATTTGGAAGGGGATGTTTGAGATGTTGTGTAGCGTATGATGTGATTTGGTATGTGTTGTGCGGTGAGAGTAAGATTAATTTCTTGTCAATACCGTGGATATCACCCCACGTGTATGACTGTTACTTAATCTATGTTCACTAGAATTAAAGACAACAAACTGGAATGTGATGCACGTGTTTTAAACGCAAATCGAAAATGATATTGGATGAAGCAAAGAAAGAGAAGAGGTTAAGAATATGACTTTCACTAATGTAAAGATGTAAAAGAAAGACAAGTTATTTTACCAAAATGACACAATATTTTGTGAATATTTAGAAGAAAGAAACAACAAGTGTGCTCCTATATGAAAACAAGAAAGAAAGAAAGAAACCCGAGAAGGGTCCCACTGGGCGTGCCAAAATATTTCACATAGAATTTTTGTTCCAGAATAGAGTTATTTCTATCTTTTCATTCTCTTGAGAAACATATAAGGGTTAGGGCTAGGAGGAATACCTGTTGAGTGTTGGGAAGGTGTGCGTGTACCATAGAGAGATCAGACCAATTGTGAAGAGCTCCTTTTTGTCTGGGAAGGACTACCTGTAAATAAGAATGCAAGACCACAAGATTTTCGTTAAACAATAAGTGAGGGAATTGCCTTGGGTCCAGGAAATATTAAACTTCCTTTCGAGGGTGGTTAGTTCCCTTTTAATACAAATTAATGCAAATGATAATAAAGAAGCTATTGCGAAATCACGATTTAGGTACCTCGTTACTAAAAGCAATAGAGACTAAACTACTAATAATAAAATGTCATGTTGTTTGTTTGGTCACTGGTTATTGATACGTTCAGATCAAGTTACAGGGGTAGACAAGGTTGGATATGGGATTGTTTGGAGGTAAATAGGTGAAAGGTTGGTTTTTGGTATAAGTCACAGTGACCGATGCAGTCATTGGATAACCGACCACGGTTATAAAACCGGTACCGGTAGGGGATAACCGATATCAGTAGGGGTAGTGGTTTAGGTTTTTTTAAATGGAGGTTGGTTGTAAGGTGGTTATGGGGTTCAGAAGGTTGGTAGATGGTTGAGGGGAGTAGTAGGGTGATAGAGAAGACTCAGAGAGTGAGAAAGCTGTCTTTGGGGCAATATAGAGATGGATGAATGAAGGTTAGGTGTAGGGTGCTGCTGGGTGGTAGATCTAGGAGTGAGCTTATAATCACTATGAATCAAAAGTTCACAAAGTAGTGTCTAGAAGCATACAAGGTAATAAAAGAGACTATTTCTTGGTTTATGATGCGAGATGTAGGTCCAAGGAATGCAGTGGCGAAGGCAAGACTTAGTTGGGATGATCCGGCTGATCGGAAGTGAGTGATGAAGCTATCCTCTAACTTTCCCAATGTTTGGATGAGTGTGACAGTGATATAGTTGCTCGATTCAGTCTTGGGCTCAATACTCCTCTACGCAAAATGAATTTTGGTCTGCTGCGGGTGGTAGATCCGGGAGTGAGATTATAATCACTATGAATTAAAAGTTCACAAAGTAGTGTCTAGAAGCATACAAGGTAATAAAAGAGACTACTTACTAGTTTATGATGCGGATGCAGGTCCAAGGAATGTAGTGGCGAAGGCAAGGCTCAGTTGGGATGATCCGGTAATCGGAAGTGAGTTGATGAAGCTATCCTCGACTTTCCCAATGTTTGGATGAGTGTGATAGTGATCTAGTTACTCGATTCTGATCTTGGGCTCAATCATCGCTCTCTGCAAAATGAATTTTGGATGCTTGATGAATTCATATCCATTTGTTTTTGTTGGGGAGGTCATTTACAGGGAACCGATGGCGGTTATATAACAAACGCCGGTCACGTAGGGACCAATGTTGGTTAGGTCAAAGTTGGCTATTTTTAGTAAAATAGCCAACTTTCCCTCCTTTTCTCTTGAGGGGTCAGTTGTGGGCTTGGTTAAGTCATTATTAGGTTCGTTTTGGTGCGGGTGATGGGTGATGAGTCATGGGTGTGGGTCTAGACCAAGTTATAGGTCTTAATTAGGTTAGTTTTAGGGTTAGGGCTAAGTCATGGTGAGGTGGCGAGGTGAGGTGGCAGGGTTGGAGATGTGGATTTATTAATTATAAGGTAATTAATAAATAATTGTGTAAGGTTTAGGTGGTGAGGTAGGGTTAGGTTGCGAGAAGAGATGCGGGGCTTTCGGTGTCGTAAGACCTGAATTTGGTGTCTACACGTAGCTCCTTGTCCCGGGAAGTTGTCGTGTGCTCCCCCCCGGCCAGATTTTTGCTTCCTTCTCCACACCAAGCCACCACTATCTTCGGGTTCTTCATCCTCTTCCTCCTCATCTTTCCTGGGCGTAGAAGGCCTAGGTGCTAGAATGTTTTTCATAGTATGTTTTCCCTTTGGTGGCCCTAGAAGCTCGAATTTTTTCTCCACGTACTTGTTATTCTCCATTTTAGGCTTCAGTTGGAGGTATATTAGCACGGCCTTGATATCCACAATGGCCACTGTCTCTAGCTTAATGCTTAAGATCTCTAAGATGTTATTCTCATTGTATGCATTCCTCCTTGGATATCCATAATTTTTTCTCAGGGTGTGATACTCACAGTCTACCTTATCGCATTAAATACCAACCTCCATGTGTTTGTGAACTGATGAACTACAACTTGGAAGTAATGTGTAGGGAATGCATATGGCGATTGCACCGGGGCTCCATGACCCATCTACTATTGGGAAGCACACAATCTGAAGTGTTGGTAAACTATAAATTATACACTGCTTTCCTAGGATCGGGGAAAATCCTTGGGTATGTGCCATTCTTCCCCAAATGCAGCACGAAGACTATCATACCACTTCTCAGCGCACTCCTTAACCTCCTCCATCATCGACCCTTTTAAATATATTTCTTTGAATCACTCAGTTGGAGACTTATGATTCATGGGGTATTCCCATATGTTCTCTTTTGGGCCATCTGGTACCCCGATCTCCATGAAGACTAAACTCAATAAGATATAACCAAAACTTATCTTACTTCCTTCACGCTTCCTCGACTATCTGCTCTACAATGAATCCAGTGATGTTATAAGTGGTTCCCTCTGACATGCGCTTGGCCACATGCAACCACATAGAATTGACTTGTGACCAATGCTCTTGGTCATTCAACTTTGTGGTTAGATGTGCTGCTGCCTGTACTACTGGATAATTTTTCAATCTATCAATGTCCATCCCATGCTTTCTGGTAGCCGGCGCATTCGTGTTTCCAAAATGGCACTTTTGTCTGCTAAGTCAGTCTTAATGTCTTCGCCTGTTGCCCATAATCTAGTAACTGTGGCAATGAGGATGGGTGTCAGTCTTACCCTCCGTCCTGTGAAGTAGAAGAAGTCCTCATGGACTTGGCTCATCAGCCATCTGTACAAAGGTGCATACTTTCCAAAGTATGGAAGCTCATAAAGCTGGTAAACACCATTTCCCTTGAGTAGCTTTTCTCTGGCATCATCATATATTGGCATGCCGTCTTCAGTGTGCCTATTTGTTCGAGTGGTGAGTAGGTCATCTAACTTCTTTACAGTTTTCCTTGGTTTGATGATTGTATTCACTTATCTTGCTCTGTCGTATGTGGGTATTCCATTCCTACCCCACAATAACATCTTCAGGGTACTACATTTTAGAGAAATTTCTCTCTGAGGCCATCTCCTCTTCTTCTTCCACCACCACCTTCTTCTTTTCTTTTATCGGTCTTTGCTTTCTTCTTTGGTGCCATTTTCTTACAGAGTTTTATTTTGTAGGTCAGCTTCTTGTGTGTTTTGAGTGATTTGCTTCAAACCCTAACTGATTCCTTTGTGCCCTAATTTGTAATTACGAACTTGTGCACCCTAACTCTGTTGTATTACTCTACTTTATCAAACCCTTCTTCTAGGGGATCCAAGCCCTTCTAATACACAACTCTCTTCTCCACGCCTAGTTCGCTTACTTCGCACCTTGAATCAGTTAGCTTTATGCTCTTCGTGTATAGGCTCTCTATCAAATGCTCGTAGTCACAAGGGTAAAAATGAAATCACATCCCATCCTTATATATATTTCTACTTTTTGTTGCATTAATTGCTCCTCTACCTACCAAATTCTCCTCATTTATGACCCGTTTTTATCATTTCCGTGTGGTATATTTTCATGCCAAAGCTATAACCTTCTAGCACGCCTCTTTACCCTCTGTCATGGACTTCTTCAGAGTGCACACCTTCACGCCCTGAGTACCTTATCACTGCATGATCTCCTGGTAATTACCATGGCTGCTTTGCTTACCTCGCGTTATACTTTCCCTTATCCATATTCATTCTTTCTTATCTTGAGAAGCAATCTTTTGTCAATTACCCTTAGCAACCTTCTTTCAACACCCACAGCATGATATCTTCATAGCATATCCCTGAGAGTCACCAACAATCCACCCCACATGAAAAGGATGTGCAGTCCTTTGTGCATCAACATGCTTCATATTGTAGTTAGTTTCACGTAGCGTAAGCATGCTTATTACAAAAACAAGAGCTAAAATTGACAAAGCATAATAACGATGAAAGAAATACATTAAGGAAATGCATAAAGGGAAACCTAATGTATTTGGCAATACTACCTTATTATAGACACCAAGAATACTTATTTATAGTAGGGCTTGAATTTACTCCCATTAAAGTAAGCGAAGGGGCAACCATGTGCCATCAATTGTTTTTAACTAGTAAGCACTGAATCAAGTATATGAGTGATAACATATGGCCCGACCAATGCACCTTGAGCTTTCTTGGATGGCGCAAAAACTTGGAGTCATATAGAAGTACCGGCTATCCCAATGCAAGTTTCTTATCTCGATGTGCCAATCATGCCGTGCCTTTTGTTGTGCTTTCTCCTGTTTCTGACTCCATCATGCGATGGCATGATGCTCATCTAGCTGAACCATCTTCGCAATCCATTCTTCTAACACCTACGCATCAGCTAGACCTCCAGCGCACGTAATGTGCAAAGAAGGTAACATAAATTCTAGAGGAAGAACAACTTCCGTGCCAAATACCAATTGAAAAGGTGTGGCTTTGGTCAATCTTTTGTATGTTCTATAAGCCCAAAGAACAACTGATACTTTATCATCCCAATCTTTCCTCCCAACATCACAAATCTTGGTCAATGTGTGGCTCAAGATCTTGTTAAATGCCTCAGCAGATTCAATTTTCACGAGGGTGATAGGGTGTAGTTTTATGGTGGGCAACCATAATATCATCTAAAAGAATTCGTATTGTCTCATTTAAAAATGTGTGCCCCTATCACTTGTTAAAATTAAAGGATGCCCATACCTTGTGAGGACATTCTACCATAAGAACCGTGTTTCGTAGCCCTTTATCTGAGTCCTTTGTAAGTGCTACTCGCCCAACGCAGGTAAGATAATCTGTATAAGTGCTGATATAGTGTGACCCGAGTCCTACACGCACTTGTTTGGGAGATAGGCCCGAAAAAGTCAATTGCCCATTTCTCAAAGGGTTCTCGCACTCGTTATTGGTCGTAGGGGCATCTCATCCCTTTGTCCTGGGTGACCGAGATGTTGACAATGGTCACATGTCTTACAATACTCTTTACAATCCTTGTATAATGTTTCCCACCACAACTCAGTAGTAGGATCTTATGCGCTTTGTTGCATCACCCGCATAATGGCCACCTGTAATACCACCATGTGCTTCTTCCATGATGTACTTGCGTTCTACTCTAATACACAATGGCGTAACACCTCATCTTGGCCTAGCTTGTACAAATCACCACTAATTAATATGAATGGGATCGTGTGAATAGAAAGTTGCTTCTTCTCTAAAGTTTTCATGCCTTTGGGTGCCAAACCGGTTCTCGAGAAAGATAACAATGTCCTCTAATTCCGATGGCGCGTGTTGTAACCTATACAGTTGTGCATCAGGCATGGTCTCTTCTATTGTTTGTACTTCTTCCCCTGATTGAATTCTAGACAAGTGGTTTGGTCCAGAATTGCTTTTGCCTAGTTTTACCACAACCATAAAGTCAAACTCTTGAAATAAGAGTACCCACCGGCATATGTGCCCCTATAAAACGGGATTGTTCACCAAATATTTTAATGCCATGTGATCTATATAAAACACAAATGGTGTAGCCAACAAATATTGATGAAATTTTTGCAAGGCATAGATCATAGACAAGGCCTCGTGCTCTGTAGTGGTATAATTTTGTTCTGCAGGGGTCAACTTTCTACTAGCAAAGCAAATGGGATGATCAACGATACCTTCACCTAGTTGAGCTAAGACAACACCAATGGTTGTGCCAGAAGCATCCACATGAACATGAAAAGGTTTATCCCATGAAGGAAAATGCAAGATAGGTGTGGTAGTAAGTTTCTGCTTCAATATCTCAAACGCGCGTTGTTGTGATTCCCCAATAGAATGTACCTTTTCCTTGGAGTAGTTCCTCCAGGGGTGTGGAAAATTTGCATACCCTTTGATAAACTTCCGGTAATACCCTGTATGACCCAAGAATCCACGCACCTTGCATTGGTATTTGGCGCTTTCAAGCCAATGATGACCTGCAACTTTAGCCGGATCAACCAACAACCCTTCCTCGGAAGATATGTCCTAAAACTATGCCAAATGGAGTAGCAAATATGCACTTCTTTATATTTAATGATATACTCAAGCTGCCGGCATCTTTCAAACATCAAGCATAAATTGTCACAATGATCCTTAATCAGCCCATACACGGTCCAATCATCAAGATAGACCTGTAAAAAGTTATGAATAAAATCCTTGAAGGCTTGTACCACTATCCTTGAAAATACAACAGTGCATTCTTCAATCCAAAGGGCATCACAGTATAAGCAAAGCTTCCCCATTCAGTAGTGAAGGTGGTCTTCTCTTGATCTTCGGGGAAATCCTAACCTGATGATACCCTGAAAACCCATTTGTAAATGAATATATTTCACTCCCAACCACTCCTAATATTTCCTTCGTGAATGGCATAGGAAAGGGACCTGTAACACATGCTTTGCATTTAACTCCCTATAATCAACAAAAATTTGAATCCTACCATCCTTTTTGATACTTATCACCATAGGATTGACCCATTCGATTCATCCGGTGGTCGAATGATCCCAGATCTCGGCATCTTCTCAATCTCCTCCTTCACTTTCTCGCACAAATTGGGATTCATCCGATATGGTCACTTCCTAACAGTGGCACGCACCTTCTTTGAGATTTATTTTCATTTCTCCGAGTGATATATGCATGCCTTTAAGTTCATGGTATCCTCTTGGGAATAATTCCTCATAATCACGAAGTGACTCTATGATATTGCTACCTCGATTCGACGGTAATCCCTAATTATCACTTCCTTAGGTTCGATTCTGTGCCTATATTGACCCTTGTTGTTTTCATAGGTTTGTGATATACGTGTGCATCCACATCTGCACTGGATGACACTTCACGTGTTCCATGTGAATGATCCACGTCCAAGTGCTCAACTTCCTCCTCATCAATTATGTATACCATCTTCCCCTTATCTTTCTCCAAAGAAGCGCGCTCAAGTAATATGATATCATCTTCTTCATCCAAAGCACGCCCCTGTCTCTGTCTCACCAAATAATTCCTGAACAAGTTCTTTTGCTTTCCCACTGTCTCTTATGGTTAAGCGCTTGATAAAACTTAAAGTTGTATTCACTGGTGGTGTAGATGAAAAGAAGTCAAACATTTGGATCATCCCTGTAGTCAAATTTTTCTAGTTTCTAGTGTCACGATGTAATTCAACATAGACATACCAAGCACGTGTGCAACCTTTTAGAGTAGAATAAAACCGATGCACCCAAAGTGAAGGTGGTAATGCTTCTTGGCCTACTATCCAGAGTCTCTCACACTATTGGATATGATGTTGAGTAAGTTGATCACCATGATAAGGGTGTATGTTTGTAGGTGCATTACTCCTTGAAAACTTGGTTGATAAGGCGGTCCCAATCATTTCCCATTCCAAGAGATTATCCCTGTGGACTACCCACCAGTGCGCGGCCATCCCACCCAAAGTATATGATAGCATAGTGCGTCGTTTAAGTTCATCAACCCAATTTGTTTCTATGGCCTGTAAGAACCTAGCCAAATCTTCAGATCCAAAGTATAGCGGGGTATTACACGACCTATACATCGAACAGAGCAAGAGCCCATCTTTCCAATAACCGCGTGCTTAACTTCATGCCCCACTAGTTCATAAGTGCCATGAGCCCAATTATCACAAGCAATACTAGTAGTATCGCTGATTGAATGAGAATCTTCCCAATGAAGTATTCCTTCCTTGGATGGATCATTGACCTCTGGGTCCCGAATAGCGTGTGCATAGATTTTATTCAAGTCCTCTTCGCTTAAAGGTTCCACATATGGCACGGATTTCCCATCCAAGGGTATTATGACCCTTTCCTCCTTATTCTCGAAGCTGATATACCCTTTGTTAAACCTCAAATCAGCATTGTTCACATAACACCAAGGGCACCCAAGAAAAGCTGGGAAACTATCTGCTTCGCAAGTGCTAGCACTTCAAAGTCTCCTGTGAACTTGGCCCCTTGTATAGTGATAGATGCATCCTTCAAAACTCCTATGGGAGTAGCTTTTGTTCTATTTGCCATGAATAATATATTAGATGATGGTTATAATGGGTGTCTCCCCATTTTTCCCACGCATCTAATGTAAGTATATTTACTTCAACACCTGTATCAATCAGAATATTGCTTAGCAGCCACCCATCCACAACAACATTCAAAGTGATCTCCTTGTCATAGTCAATGCTATTAGGAGGGAGATTCACATGGAGTATTTGTCTTCTAGTCTCAATCCTTACACGCGGAGTATTCCCTTTTAACCAATTTCCTAATAAAGGAATAATATTCTCTTGGCACAACATTCTATATACCTCTCTCGATGTCGTCAATATCCGACGGGGCTTGCTCTATATCCTTGTGATCTAATTTCCGAGACCACTCTTTTAAACCTTGTATCTCACCTTGAAGGCTCCTAAGGACCTCCATTATGTCCTGATAGACTTCTTTTTGATGAGCTGGATCTGGATATCTAGCATGCAAAACTTCCTCCCTAGTGATTGTCGGCTTCTATTACAACATTTGTCTTGCGTTGCTCGCCTCAACTCATGTGGTTATCTTGAATGTTACTACCTCGGAGTTCTAGTGTTAAATTTGGAATCCACTGATTCTCTATCACGTAATGGATTCTAACCATCCCGCTCCCTTATTTTCTTGCTTTTTCACGCTTACTAAGATGCTCATACAAGTCCGGGCACTCTTCATAACTCTGCCCCTTTCCACTAAATCAACAGGAAATATTCTACGAGGCATTCGCACCTATAATGGTCAGGTGAGCCACATGTATAGCAAGTTCCTCAAGGGAATTCACTCCTTCCTCCACCTCAGCCTCATCCTCCATATCCACCCCTATATCCTCGTCCCCTTTCGCGAGCATCTTCAAACCGTCCATCATTCTGTCATCCGGGTTTTATTATAATCCCTATCCTGATGCTCATTCTTCCCTTTAGAATTATTAGCCACACTCACCTGTCTGACCCCAATATCAATGGCATCATGGATCTGGCCAATCAATCTATAGTCCTCAGTATCATGGGTCATGGACCTACAAATTTTACAAAAGGAGGATACATTCTTCTTGATCACACATTGTAGGAGGGCAAAGTGATCTAGCATCATGATTCAAATGGAAAATCTCATAGTCTAATAACAACGAACATACCATTTTGTGAGGGAAAATATCCTTAGTCCGCCCTTCCACTTCACAATCATACACTGATCCTTGAGCGCATTTCATGAGCTGATTTTTGCTGATAATTTCTCTAATCTGTTTCGCCATAGCCGCTTATCTCTGGGCTTCAAAAATGGACTAACTCCAGTGTCAATACTCCCAACTACTTTAGTGCATAAAGTGGCTTCCAATGCTTCACGTGGATTAGTATAAGTTTTATGTGACAGTGCTCTTTGAAATGGAGTAATCAGTCCCCTAAAAACCATTGTGCATACCGACTTGCATGAATGTCATAAGAGAGTTTAGATAGAAGTGTTTTAAATCATGCATCATACTCACGTACACTTTCAGTAGTGCCTTGCTTTATATCCTTGAGTGCACTTATACTCTTACTCAAACTCTGGGATGTGGAACTCTTTTAAGAAATCATCCTTCAATCTTTGCATAGTCAATACAAGTTTGATTGGGGTCAAACTTCCTATACCAATTTATGCGCACGTGCCTACTGATGTAGTAGAAAATTGACTTGCCTTGCGTTTAGGTTCTATAATACATTTTTCACGCCATAATATTTCACACATATGAACATGTTCAACAACATCATGGATACCTCTATATTATGGGAGATGAAGGACATCTCCATATAAATGTTAGAGGTTCTTTGCGGGTCTTGACCACTCGACCCGAGAACCTCCTTGGTTTCCTCTTCCTCCAATACCACCAGAACTAGAACTGCCTATACCGCCCAATCCTCCTCTCGAATTTGGAATAGGGCCCGTGGATGCACTCCCCGTGCCCCAACAATGGTACTATACTAGACCCCTACGATGGTCCGGGAGGTGGTCCCGACTCAGAGGTGATTCCCACACTCAGGCGACGCTCACATTCTGTGTAGATGATGAGCCTGATAACATACCCCCAAATAATAACAAAGCTATCTATGCTACCATTGGTGTACTTACTTGTCTACCCTATTTTTGTGCTTTCACTTCCTGAAAAACTACTTTTACCTGCTATACTAGATACTAGAAAACCAAGTGCAAGGGCTAGGTCAACAGGTTGGCTTAGATGTGCGCTCACGGCCTAGGTCATATCTACTGGCATGCTTCCATGTGAGACTGAAGAGGGTTCTCTGTCATGCTTCCCTAGATGGGGAGTTCCTTGATCTCACGCACCTCATCATACTTCAGTCACCTTTCTTCCCTCTATCGTGCTACCACTAGGTCTGCCATCTTTCACCAATCCTGTTCCTACCCCGCGTGTGGAGATTCTTTAGCTCTCCATGGGTTTAGCTTCCAAGTTCAATGTTACCATTAGTAATGTGATTGCGGTGGAATAACTTGCAAATATGTCCCTCTAGGATACCGTAGAAACTGGAACTCTGCTACCTCCGGGCATGAATAAGTCAAAATTGAATACTCCAGAATATAGTTGTTTAGGACACCGCAAAACTAGGTATCTACCACACGAGTCTAGCTTAGGTTAGCATCATATAGTGTTTGAAATTCCTCCTGTGTCCAAACAAGCGTACGATACCTCCAATTCCGCTTAGATGCATACGCAGTCAACCATTCATACAATTCTACTAGAAAGATAGCAAAGAAGCTTTTGTATAAACTGTCATACAGATTATGCTCTACCCAAGTACATGCGCTAAATCCAGATCCAGTGTCAAACCTCCGTGTGTATTCTTCCTCCAAATCCTTGAATCCATTCTTCAACGCTTGCCAAGGTTAGCTGGTATGTCTTCATCGCGAACCATTCTGAAACAACTGAAAAAGAGGTCCTAGCAATGGAACCAATGATGCAGCCTAGAATTGTTAGTAACACCTAGTCACGCATCATCACTTTCAGCTTGAGCGCTCACTGAAGCACTAAAAGGTACTAGGTCCCTCTTAATAGTTGTAGTAGCGAGAATGGTGGTATGATAAAATAGTAAACATATATTTTTAAGAACTAATCCATCCATTCACCATTTATATCAACTCCGATCTATATGTACTAAAGGTAAATCATCATAAAAGTAATAACATGCATTGATAAAACACATCACACACTTGATTCGGTCAATTTCCTTTATCTATTCATTGAACCAACAATACAACAACTTCATACAATACCAGGCATGCGTGCATGGATCTATTATAATCATCTAGTTCGCATGTGGTTCCATCTGTTCTCTATGTATGTCTCTATATATCTGTCTATATCTCTATGTAGTTCATTACACATATATATAGGGTGGGGAACTAACCCTTCACCACTTAACTCTACCAGAAAATAGGTCGCATGCTAATAATAACCACGTGCCTTTTTACAATTATAGCCATACATGCAAGTATGTTATCTATAGATTACTGATAGTTAACTGAAGTGATGGATCTATGCTTAACTTGTGTCCATGCAAGAGTGAGTTGACATGCCCTTCCAAAATCCCCATGAAGAGTGGCGCGCAAATCTCGGCATCACTTTGTGTACTCCGCACGCCAATCTTCTAAGAATAGACCTGATCTCCAAAATCAGCCAAGTCCTTGAGAGTCTTACCCTACATCTCCGCACGTGACGCCTTCCTATTACTTGGGATTTTGCTCTGTGCCATTATTCTATGCGAGACTCGAGTGCAAGTTCATCTAAGTGTTTTCTTTGATCAACACAGTTGTACCGTCAATGTTCCATCAATGCATCAAATTGAAACACGAGGGACACGCTATCACGATATAAGGAGATGCATAGCCCTTCGTTCACTACAAATCTCTCAATAGTTTTTTTTGTAAGGGTGCCTATATGTATCCCTCTGCTGATATAGTTGTTCCTCTTCAATCCAAAGCCACAAAGTCATGAGTAGATTCAGATTCCCTAAGTTCTTGCACCCATGAGGCTTTTACATCAAATTCTCCTTTTGATTCATGGGAGATGAAGGTTCTAGAATACGGTTGTGGATAATATAATGTATAAAAAGATCTTTTGGTTTCAAACCTATCGTTGTCACCTAAAATTAGAGGCCGACCAAGGTATCATTTTAGATGGCCTAGAAATGAGTGAACTATTGGGTCATTTTTCCATTGGGGGTTACTCACTGAAGAGAAATTGTTAGACCCACCCATGAATTGGCTCCAGTAATATACTCAACTAACTTGCTACCAAATAAATAAGTATGAAAAGTCTATCTAAATGATGTATTCCATGGGTTACAAGGGTCTAGGATGTAGAAAGAATGAGAAAGGACCAAGAGAACCAGTTTCTCTTCCACATTTCAAGATGGAAAGATATGGCATTGGTATTCGACCCTATAGATCACACCCTAATGATCAAGATGCCACCTATTTTGAGCGTGAAGATAGCTCTAATTATTATTAAGATAGCGATGCAGATTCCCCCTTTGTAGCTAATACGAGGAACTTGCCTCCACAAACCTAATCATGGATACCGTTGTCCTTACTATAACCCCTACTGAACCTAAAATTGACCTTGTTTACCCTTTCCTTATCGAATGGGAAAACAAACATCATGTACCACTAGATCTCTTTGAAAATGACAAATCCATTACGGAGTTCATGGGCATTCGAGATACAATTTCAATATAATACGATAAAAAAGTTTCTACATTGACTTAGATACCTATGCGTACTTTGGAGAGGAAGATGAGCTTCGTGGTTAACAAAACTTAAGAAAAAGTGAGGGAAAAAGTTCCAATGAAAAGCCTCGGCAAAAACAAATGTCCAAGTAACACAGTGAAAACCTCTTTGAGGCGCTGGATTACAAACAAGTGCAAAAATCAATGGACAAGAAAAGTGACCACACCAAGGGTGAAAATCTCATAGAAACACCCTTGGAAGAAGATCTCAATCTTCCTCCCAATCCTACACGTATGGAGGATTTGTCAAAATGCTAGTGGAAGAAACCATTGATGTGAATATTGGGACAAAATATGATCCAAAGATAGTCAAACTAGGAGCTTCACTCTCAGCACGAGAACAAAAAACATTCACCATACTTCTGTGGGATTTTATATTCATATTCACATAGTTTTATAAGGATATGTTGGGCTTGGATCCAGCCTTAGTAGTGCATGCAGATACCAAGCCCATCAAACAAAATCTCAGAAAAATGAATCCATGGGTGGCTCTTCCGGTTAAAGAAGAGATATAAAGTTTGCTCGCTATAGGTTTCATTCAAACTATTGATTACTAAGAATGGATATCAAACATAGTCCCTATACAAAAGAAACCTATCGGGATCGAATATGTATAGATTTTAGATACATTAATAAGGCATGTCCAAAGGATGATTTCCCATTGCCTAATATTGATATGATAGTTGATTCAACTGAAGGATATGAAATGCTATCTCTTATGGATGGCTTTTCAGAATAGAATCAGATCAAAATAGCTAACAAAGATCAACACAAGACAACCTTCACAACTTCTTGGGGAATTTACCATTTACTAGGTAATGCCATTTGGCCTTTAAAATGTAGGAGTAACCTATCAAAGGGAAATGACAGTAATTTTCCATGATATGATCCATGACATCATGGAGGACTATGTGGACGATATCCTTAGGAAATCCTAGATGAGAGAATATCATCCATATATTTTGCAGCAGTGTATCTTCAAACGCTTTGTGGGAATACAAGGCGTTTGAATCCAAAGAAATGTGTGTTCGACATCTCGTTAGGAATTTTTCTTGGATTCATTGTATCATGAAGAGGGATTGAGGTGGACCCAGCTAAATTTATTGCTATTACTAAAATGCCTCCTCCCAAAACCATAAAAAAAGCGCACAACTTGCAAGGAAATATACAGCCATCCACCGCTTCATTTCCTAGCTTGTCAACAAGTATCATTCATTCACTCATATACTTAGAAAGGATGTTACCTTTATTTGGCGGCAGAGCAACAACAAGCCTTCACCTTGCTTAAGAAATACTTATCCAATTCACCTGTCCTCATGCCTCCAACTCCTGGTGAGCTACTCCTACTATATCTTTTTGCTACTCAATTTTCTATTCGGTGTGTTGCTCACCGAATATGACCTTGGCCACAAAGAAAAATCTGTGTATTATCTCCGTCATACTCTAATTTATTTGGAGCTCAAATACCCTCAGATTGAAAAAGATTATTTGGTGTAGTTTTTACCTTCCAAAACTTATCCATTACTTGTTAAATACTAAAACCAATATTATATCCAAAGTTGACCCGCTTAAGTACGGTTGTCAAACCCCTTGCTTACAGGTAGAATGGATAATTGGATCATTCTACTAAGTGATTTTGACATTGACTATGTACATCAAAAGTCAGTAAAAGGACAAGTACTCGGTGATTAGTTAGCATAAGCACCATTACCAGGAACAAATCCTGTAAGTCTGGATCTGCAAGATGCTTCATTAATGTATATTGAGGAATCTATCATGTGGCAAGTGCACTTTGATGGATCTTTTAATTTTCATGGTTTGGGGGTAGGTGTGGTATTAATTACTACTTCAGTAGACCTTATACCTCAAGCTTTTTGCCTTTGTTTTTATTTTACAAATAATATTGCAGAATATGAGGCACTCATTCTTTGGGATGAAGCTCGAAATCAAATGAGATATCAATCATGTTAATTTCATTGGTGATTCAATATTTATCGTCAAGAAAATTAACGATGAATAAAAATTCAAGGACAAGAAGATCATCCCTTACAAGAAATTGCTGGAAATTTTGAAAGATTATTTTATGCGTATAACATTTGAATAGACTCCAAGAGCATAAAATAGATCCGTAGACATTATGGCAACCATAGGTTATATGCTATAAATTCCACCATAAAGCAATGATATGCCTTTCTTTGTTGAAAATTTACGCTTCTTGAGTGTATGACATGCCAGAATCCTATTTGGCTTGTGAGGTTGTTGGTCCCAATTCCCCATGGTATGCACACATCTTCACCTATCTTAAAGAAAACACCTTCCCTACTTTTGACATATCCCGTTCTAAAAAAATTAAAATAAAAGAAAAAGAAAAAGAGAAAACAAAGTCATCCATATGTGAAAACCACACAATTGTGGCACTTTGGATAGGTCCCTTGGTGAAAACCGGTTTCGAAACCTTGGGAGGATTCGTTGTTCACAAGCATCTTGTATCTGGAGGGTACTTTTACTTAGCCTAGGGCTAGTTCTCGCACCTGCATCTGAGATTCCCTGTGAACCTATCCTATCAAGCCTTGATCTGATTTTTCTCCTCTTATAAATTGGTGAAGGGATGGTCTTTTTATATCCACATCTAATGCTGGGGGCACTTCTACAACTTCACCTTCCTATTTGTAAACATGTGGCACCCGCCCATCCACGTTCTCGTTTACCTATGCATAGCTTTGGAAAGTCTTAGAAAATAACAAAAACATTCAAAACCCCAAAAACAATAGAAAATTGTTTCACAAAACCCCAAAAACAATTGAAAATTGTTTCACAAAAACAAAAACAATAGAAAATTGTTTCACAAAACCACCAAAAACAATAGAAAAATGTTTCACAAAACAGTCTGGCAAAGACATAACTTTATTTTACTTACATTATCTTTTTCTTGCTTTGTTTGTGTACATTGTTTGCTTGTATAATTTTTGCTTGTTTGTACATTTGTATAGTTTATTGCTTAGACATACTTTTATAAGATTCATCTTTTCTTGCTTATATTAGATTCATTCTTACTTGTACATATGAAGTGTGTTTTTGCATGCTTGTAAATAATTGTACATAGTTGTGTTAATTCATGTTGGTTAGTATTGTGTATTTCGTTAATTTTGTTAGAATTTGATTATGTTTGCTTGTTTCATGTACATAGTTTTTTTTATCACATCATCACATTTCCATCAATATCATCACATCTAACATCATCTATACATCATATAAATAAAAATCTAAGTATACATCATACATGAATGCTAAGCTAATCATCACATATCATATCATCAAATGGGGGAAAGAGGGATCAAAATATCAAAATCTATCCCCCCACACCAATATCATCATGTCATCCCATCCACTAATCTAAAACATCACATGTATAATACAATTGATATCATCTATGGATCTATCATATCAAAATCAAACACATGTGGTACAAACATCTCAACTATCATCATGATACATAAAAAGTGTGAAATCAAATCATATAACATCATGACACATCCATAATCCATGTAATCAATCATCAAAACAATAAAGTCCATCATCCCATAACAATTGTGCCACATCAAAATGTCCATATATACAAGTATAAAATGTCTGTCTCAAAGAGGATATACATCATCGATACAAAATGGGCCATCAAAGGGCACAACTCATAAATTCCTTCATCAAAGGCGTACATCAAAAATGTTATACATCAATAAAAAATAAAGCCTTCATCATAGGCGTGCATCAAAACTGGTACATCGTATACAACTATCAAGAATGATAACACCTTCATAAGAGGTATGTATATAATGATACAAGTACAATCAATGAATACAATGAGGGTCATGGATGACTAGAACCTCAAATGGACTGGATGGTCTACAAAGTGGAGGAGGAATCAAAAAAATGTGTACCACATGGTCCGTAGGCTTCTCTTGTGGTTTTCGCAATGATCCATGCGGCCTCTTTTATCTCATTGATCCACTCAAATGTTGGCTATAGGTGGGCTTCTGACTGCACCATTTGGAACTACCTCATAATATAATGATCAATAATAGGAGGCTCGCCTCGCTCGTAGCTAAGTCTTGGTGGGTACAAGTTTGTCACCACTCTTGTCCCAACTATGTGTTAGAAATATGCTACCTCTGCTAATAGTCGTGTAACCTTATCCCGATCCACCGCTCGCTCTTCCGCATGTAACCTAGATCTCTCGGCCTATCACTAGTTGTAGGCTGGATATGGGTCTCTATCAGTAGTATGCTTGTCAACTCGAGCCATTTGAGTGGTCATACAACATATTTGCTAGAAATGTATAGATCCATCTCTGCCCTGGTTGACTCGGGTTCCGCCTCCGGTCCCGCCTCGCTTCCACAACTGACGGAATGTGAGCTCGAGCGATCTCTCTCCACTGTCATTTATGTGCAGCTTGTTGTCGTAAGGAAGATATCTTTCCCTTAGCATCTCCACCCTATGCTTGGGGTAACCTCGGAAGCACTGCGCAGATCCTGTCTCGTATACCTTGCCTTGTACCTATCCATGGGTTTGTCCCTCGGTCCCGTAATCGGGACGAGGACCCCCTGTGCATGACCCCGTGCCTTTGCTTGCTAGCTCTACTCCTATCCTTGTCCTCGCTCCCGCTACCTCTATCCAGGATCCTATACTGGACCTTTCCCATCACGTCATCAACCATAAAAAGGATCATCATCACGACTGCGCACCTCGCCATCACCATCATTATTTTATGGGATCTCTGGTGGTGCTCAAATTATTTCTCCCATGCCTCATCTCGATATAGTCAAGCATCACGAAAAAATAGTCACGTACTGTGCCATGTTATCCGGTGTGGTTCATGAGTATCTAAACTGTCATGGGTGGTCCCAAATCACGTGGTACCACTTGTAAGAAGCTATCCCTGGCTCGGATTACTGTATACACCACCCTATGGTCTCCGCCTCTCTGCATCATAGTGAGCATACCACATATCGGGATGAGGGATGCCCTGAACCCTACCTAGTTGTTGCTGACATCGGTCTACCTTGTATATCTCAATAATATAGCTGTGACTACCAAGAAGAAAGTTCTCTACCACATAGAAACTAAGATCTACTCTATCCTTATGCCACTGTATTTATCTATAGGGCCTCCGTGATGATGTCTCTTTCCAGAACTCACTAAACTCTCATCGGTAATAGTAGATGTTGCCTCCCTCATACATCATCTCCCATGGAGACCCATGCCATATATGTCGGCTCCTTCGGAGCTTAGGTGTGTAATGCACCTACGGGGCGCCCGATTGCTATATGGTCCTAGGACCATATCTATAGTAAATATGCCAGCCCCACCATCTTTTGATGGTGGTAAGTAATCAAGTGCAGATCCCAAGTATAAATGTGCCAGTATGCACTAGCCCTAGTAGTATCACTCACCACTAAACAATCCATGAACTAATGTGATCAATCCCATCGGAAATGATGTCCTTGTCTTATCAGTGAGTAAGAACCCACTGATAAGAGCCATCAAGTAAAGTGGTCCCCAGTGAAGAGTTGGATCAGCTATACAATCATGTAAAGACATTGTCATACCCTCGTGGGGTATCTCATCATGACCAAATATGTCACTAATCGCAGTAATCTAACCAAAATCACTCATATACTCAATCATCGAGCCCATAATGGGAACATGTAAAATCCACCACATGTCCTCTAGTGTGACGGTCATCTCTCCTATAGGGATCCTAAAGCACTGGCTCTCACTTTGCCGCTTCAATCAATTGGTCAATAGGCCATGGTCTAGGGTAATCGATGGCATTTGCGCTACATGGCCTAAGCCAACCGCTCTAGTAGTATTGTCATCACACGATGGTCTTGTCGGTGCATGTTCCCCTCCATCTCGGCTATGCGAGTGTATCGTTGTCGAGTCTACAACATCGGGCAACCATATCTGCAAAAAATTACATGTATTAGACACTAACAATTCTTCTAAGTTCTTCTATTGTTCTTCTATCCTCTCGCTAATTTTTTTCTTCTAAGTGTCATTTTTGTTTTTTGGCATTTTCCCCTCTTATTCATCTCTTTTAGGTGCATGCACACCTTTTAGGGCATGTGCACACCTTGTGGTGTGTGCAGCCCTTTCTAGTGCATGTGCACATCTACCTTAGGCACTTACACTATGTTTTTCTTGCCTACGCATGCGCATGGGTGTGTGTGGTGTGTGTGTGCCAAGGTTTTGGTGCATGTGCATACGCGCATGTACTATTTTCATATGTGTGGGTTCGTATACACTTTTTGGGGCGTATGTGTGTGCGCGTACACATTTTCTAGTGCATGCACATGCGCGTATGTGCTTTAGGGGTACCTGCGCCACCATAGGAGTACCTCCGCCCCACGCATACGTGCTGCACACTATACCCTACTTCTACACTCCTAATTAAGGCATTAATTACACTATTAAATGTGTAATTAACAAAGTAGGTGAAGCTTACTAAAAAAAGAAGCCATCGTTTGCGTGGCGGGCATACTACCGAAATCGATGGCCGGCGCCTCCTACGGGCTTGTCCTCTCACCATCATTCTCATCTCTATCGAGGGTCTCACAGTAAAATTTTGGAAGTGGTTGGTAATAAATGAATTGGTTGTGATGATTTACCCCTAGGTGGGGTATATTAAACCATTCTCGCTAGCTATATTTCGAGAAGACTATTTTGACCACCGTTGTTTCTCTAACTCTTCTTCTACTCACCATGAATAATTATTTTATTTAAATAATTATTTTTCTTTCATTTTTCATTGTTGGGGAATTCTTTGCCATCTGGTACTCCTTTCTTCTCACTAGGACAATTTTATTGCTCCTAGGTGATATCCCTTCTTCTACACACTCCATCGAATAATTATTTTTATTAAATAATTATTTTATTAATTTTTCCATTATGTTGGGGCATTATTTTTCACCTGCTGCTTCTTTCTTCTCCCGAGGCATTTCTACTTTCTTCTATGCAGCCCATCTATCAAAAAAAATCAGAAATTAAAAATCTAAAAATAATATATCCATCCAAAATCCAAACAAAATTTCAAAAAATTCTCCAAAAATCCTAAAAATTGTAAAACTCACAAAACTAGGTAAATTGTGTCTTGCGCATGGTATTCTTTCCATATCTTGCTAAAATTTTACATCTTCGTAGATCAAATGACTCGTAAATCATCATATTTACAACCATTTACAAAGCTAGCCTACTTGCTTCATCAGTACTCTGGGGCACATATAGTTGTCTGGTATTGTTTCAGTAGCACACTACGCTTTCTCATTGGACCCAATGTCCTTCATCATCTTCCCTTGCATGTATCCTTTCTTAGGGCATCATTTTTAACCCTTGTCGTCAATCACAAATGTTTGGGGATATTCATCTTGATAACAAAACATTTATACAACTATCTTGACCATTGTTGGTTGGAATATGTGTGTTTGTACTTGTTTTAGCTTGTTTCCTTCTCATTGCATTGATTTTTGTATGTTGCATTGAGTTGGTATTTTCAGCAATGGATAATTGTTCTTAGTATGAATTTTCATGTCATACCAATTTTGTCGCATGCTTATATTTTTAATAAGGACTAATGATGTAGATATTTGGCAATATGATGACAATAAAGTTATTTCAATACACTAGATGAAAGCTTTCACTTTTCTTCTTCGCTTCTATCATTCCTCTCTACATCACTCTCTTATTAACACCATTATTCTTATTCACCTGGGGAATCCTTCCCATTCTTATATTTCCTTTCTCTTACCTTTTCGATTATCTATCACCTTCTCTCATCACCCCATCGACACTGAGGGGCATCTCTCACTTCTACTAGTTTTTCTTCTACGTTTTCAAAATTTATCATCTACTATCTTTGAAGTGGTGTCACTCATGCCACCCCAAAGAGGGGAAAATGTATACACCTATAATTTAACCCGAGTAATTTAAATACTTAAATTACACTAATTATCCTCTTCCTACAAATTGACAACATGTCATCAATATAGTACACTTCCTCTTCTATCACCATTAATTAGCTACATTATGCTAGTTAATTAACCCTTCTATCCAAAATACACCAATTAATGACCTTCCATTAATTAATCCCCTTTCTATCTATACTAATTAATTATTATTAATTAATTAGCTTCCTCTTCCATTAAATCAATAAATCATCACTTATTTGATTAAATCCCTCCCATAGTCTAAATCATGTTAATTATTCCTCTAAAAATCTTTTATAAGCTTGCAAACCTATTAATTAATCACTTAGGTTAAGTAATAAATCCCTTCAAACCCCATGGGTCACTAAAGGACAAAATAAAATCTCCTAAGGTTGACTCAACCCTTTCTAAACCTTCCTTATCCACAACAAACCCAACGTCTCCATTTATCCCATATAAGATGGATGTATATATTCTTCTATCCATTGGGCTATATAAGGAGCCCTTCTCCTACCTTTCTATTTACAGCTACACTCCTAAATGAGCATAGAGCATACAATATAGCCATTTTATCATCTTTGAGAATTCTTCCATTAGAAGAGATAGCCTTCTCCATTTCTTGCATTCATCCACCCAAGTTTTGAAGTCATATGGAGATATTTCAAGTGGTCTTGTAGCCATGATTTGACAAGACTCCATTCTTAGAAACCTTGGGATTTCAAGAACATAATCAACTCTTTGATTGCTAGATATCTACATAGGTTCAATCTCATCTCATTTAGCATTCAATAAGAGATAGAAGTTAATTTGTTTAGCATATTATCTTGAAATATTCATTTCATGTTTAATGTAGAAATGTTGATAGGTTAGCTTTGCTTAAGCTCTTAGCATGATGATGCATATGTTTAGTTTAACATTGTATTGAAGCTACTAGGTGTTAGTTTCAACTTTACTTACATATCTAACTATTTCATGCATACACTTGCAGTTTTTATAAAAGCCCTTGAATGCATTAGAAGGTGTGAGTAGTGCCATTGGTGATGTTTGGAGATCAAGGCCTCTTGATTAGCTTCTTCGAGGTGGATTGACAGGTCTTATGTGACCTTGTTGAAGAAGAGTTCTTGATTCCTTATTTAGTCATGTTTTGGTAATGAGACCCATAAGTAATAGAGGAGAATGTATTGTGTGTTGTTCTTTGAATGTGTTGATGATTTGTATTTTGACCTCAAGTTTTGTTTATCTCTGTTTTTCTCAAGAAGATAGTCGAGAAGGACCGTATGGGTGCACCGTGTCTAGCATGTGTATGAATATCTTAATATTTTGTGTTATATCATGTATGAATCCTTAAAGTATGTATGAAAAATCTATAGCTGTATGTTGTTGATAGTTATGTTATCACCTAATGGAATCAAGATTTTATTCTCCGAGAAGGGTGCATAGGTTAAAGGATCGCTCCATAGCGGTCTTTGTCAAGGTATGATTTGTCTTGATATCATTCATATGGATACATAGTTTTGAAGCATTGTTAATAAGTTAGAAAGGATGAAGGAATGTATATATGCTATGGTATGGTAGAATCAAGAGATGTGGTCTTGAAGGTCCGTTGTAGCAAAGAAGTGCGAAGTGAAATGTTGGTTTCAAGTTTTGATGATGTGTCAAAAATTGGGCTAGTGAGTTTATGGGTATGTATGAGGTAACTCGGGAGGTCCGTGTTCAATGTTAAGATGGCGTTTCCTTGTTGATTCATGGTAATATTTTTCTCTCTCTATTTATTGATCTAATCTAATGAAGTTATTACAATCATCAATTGTATGTTGAGTGTTTTCTTCTTTACTCAAGTTCATGCTTACAAGAACATTTTCTAATTGAAGAATGATGTGTGGAAGTATTCTATGGTGAACTAGTTTGGCCTTTTGGGCTCAAGATGAGAAAATATGTTCTATGAAGGAATCATACATGATCCATTAAGTCTCCATGAGAAGAAAAGCATGGTTCAATGGGGATTTCCATCATGAGAAACTTTAGAGGTTAAAAAATATATATGGACTCGTGAAAAGTGTATTAGGTTAGGGGGCTGAGTAGAGCTTGAAATAGAAAGACTATGCTAAGAGACCATATTCATCAAGTTGAAAGAGTGTTATGTACATTGATATGATGACTTGATTATACCATCAAGTGCATTAAGGGACGTTTAATGAAGGAATAAGTTTCAAGGTATGCTCTATATATTATATTCTACTCTTGGTTTCATTTCATGTCAAGTTAAGGCTTGGTGTTGATGTGAGAAGGATTATGCATTCAGCCAAGAATGAAGATAGTGTTCATGGTCTACAAATATGTGAAGAAACAAGGTGTGCATTAACCTAGGGGTAGTTTGGTTGTTCTAAGACAAGGGAGTAAGATCTGGAGTCTGAGTTCCAAGAAGAAGCCAGTGAATTTATGATACAAGATATATTTTTGATGAAACAAATTATCCAAGATGAGGTTACAAGAAGCATGTGAGTTACAAGAGATGGACAAATTTTTTTCTTCAATTAGTATGGTTAGTATTTTATTAGGGAAGCTATGTGAATGAGTTAAGTCTAGGTTAAAGAATTATCAACATAAGTTGTTGTCAATAATGTGATTTGAAACCAAGGAGGATCAAGTAAGTTTTTATGCGAAGTCAATTTGTTCTAGTATCCTTTGTCATATATGTCAAAGGGAGAGAATATACTAAGAAATAAGAAGATTGACAATCAAGGTTCTTGTTTGTATGGTTTCCATTAATGTTTCGGAAGGTGGTTGTCATCAATGACAAAGGGGAGATTATTAGAAAATGTGTCATTATTGTTTTCATTGATGTCAAGATGTATTGATGGAAAATGGTGTTCTGTGTGGCATAAGTGAGTTAGCATGAGATGTAATCAATAAAAAAGTGAAGGTTGTTGGTAGTGTGGTGAAGTATCATGGTGTGTACGTGTGCATGCATGGTCTAATGCATGGTTCAAGAAAGCAAGGTTTAGCAATTGTTCTCTAGAGGTGATCAAAGGTATTGATGGTGTCTCAACATGTTCAAATTTATGTAGAAGAGGTGTTAATGAGTCTCGTTAGGTGGAAAACATGACAATTTACTTGAGACATGTGGTGATAGAATCCTAACTAGGCCTAATGCTAGTCATAGTGCATTGTAGATGACATGGTTGCATGAGATATGAAGCAGTGCAGCCCTGTATAAGCATGTGTAAGGTGTTTTGAGTTTTTATAAGAGCTGTATATTGTGGATACACACCACCTTATGCTTATATTATGAAAACTTAAGTTCCTGCTCTTTCTCTTATGTGGTTTATTTATCAAGCAATCCTATATCATACCAACTATGTGGATCCTCGTATGTGTGATTCATAGATATAAATAGATATTCTTATTTTGTTTATATGTATTTTGTGAGATGAGGATCAATATCCAAG